>PVKA01034665.1:0-23287 GCA_004027165.1 Ctenomys sociabilis | reverse complement strand
AAAAAAAAAAAAAAAAAAAAAAAAAGAGCTGGGGCGGTACAGGTGAGAGCACAGACCCCGGGTTCAGTCCCCAGTGCCCCTTTTGCCAAAACCCAAGAAATGCAGCAGCAAGGGAGGGTGCCTGGACACGGACCCGGACCTCCCTGAAAAAGCGGCAGTGTGGGCCAATCTTCCTCCAGTAGACACAGAGACCAGCTCCCTCCAGAACCTAGTTGCTCAGAGAGGGTAGATCATTCACCCTGATTTCTGTGCTTGGAGTGGAGAGAGGAGGGGTATAAAAACAAAATGCAGAGGGAAATCCAGGGCCCAAGCTCCCCGCAAAGACAGCAAAGGCAGCCCAAGCAACTGACTGCATTTTAATGCCTCCTAACTAAAATTCACTGGCTAATCCATAGGCATGTAAATTGCCATTGTGGTCACCTTCCACTTAATGAATGGTTTAGTCTTCACCCTAAGAGGTTACTTGTTGATATTCAGTGCCAAAAGGAGAAGCAATCCTTCAAGGTGGCCCTGACTAGCTTACTCAAATCAGTGTCGGGCAGCGAGGCCTTCCATTCCGAGATGGCCTCTCCCCAAGTACACGCGCTCTCTCAGCCTGTTGCCTAGAGACTGAACACTGGCCAGGTGCTTACCCTTCTTTTTATTCTCCACAAGCAGGAGCTCTGGAAACTGAGGCCTCCAGGAAATATGCCTGGGGCCAGGGCGAAGGGGAAGCAGGCAGGCCGCCTGTCCCCACTGCCCTCCCCCTCCTCCCCAGGTCTGAAAGGCCCCAGCAGGCTGGAACTGAAGGGCTCCCACAGGGAACAAGGCCCCCTTTGAAAGCCTGTGTTTACCCCAGCTGCCTGTGGCCAAGGGTTGCCATGGCCACCATCCACCTTTGCCAGCCAAGCCTAGGCAGACCCAGCCAGAGCCCAGCACACAGACACCCCACCGTAGGTCGGCCCTACTGACCCCAAAACACCCCTGTCCTTGGACCCCACTGCTGCAGGGAAACGCTGAGCCTCTAAGGCTGAACACATAACTCTGGAGAAAATGAAAGATAATTAAGGGGCCTTCTGAAGAAGGCCAAGGTCCACCTCCTGGCAAGCCCCTGAGAGAAAGGCTGCTGGAGTAGCTTTGTTGGGGAGGAGATGCTGGCCAGGCCCACACCCACGTTCCCGGGAACTGCCCTGCCTCTGGGGCCAGCGACTGGCTCTGGTCAGGCTGCTAATGGGAATGATTTATTCATGTAATTTATCCCCACTGTGTCCTGAGCCCAGGAGGACAAGAGGGAGAAGAGGGAGAGGCTCTTTCTTCTCCAGGCCTCAATCTGAACCCGGCAGCCCACGGAAATGTCAGAGACCTCCAGGTCCAGGGACAAAGGCAGCAAGGGCCTGGTTTGGCAGTGTGAGCTCCTGGGCTCTAAGTACAGTGGCACCAGGGAGGGAAAGAGGCCCTCCCTTCCCCCAAGGGCCTCTGCTCCTGCTGGAGGAGGCCAAGAGGAGCCAGCCAAGGTTCTGAATAATTCAACCCTCACATTGCTCTGTGGTCACAATGGCTTCTTCATTTTTTTTTTTTTTTTTTTCAATCTGAACTCTTCAGTTTCAGGACAAAAAGCACTCAAATCCCAAATCTGAGACCTGATTATAGCACCAGCATCCAGGATTCTGTGGAGTCATCCTGGAGACTCAAGTGTCCCGAGGCCCCAGCTGAGGAGCAGGAAAGCAGAGGGAAGAGCTGAGAGGAGAGTTCCCCTGTCCTGCTGCCCCGAGGCTGGATTCACAGAAGACCTGAGCCTCGGCGTGGCTGCTCCCCATTCCTTCTGGATCCTCTTCCGACTGCCTGGGCGCTTTTCTCCTGTACCCCACCAGGCTGCTTATGTCACAGACCTGGCTGCACCTGACCATCAGCCCTGGCATTGGTCTGGCCTTGGTTTCTATCCATAGCAGTAGTTATTTTTCTACTGTAATCCTCACACTACCCCTAGGAGGGAGATGAGGAGATAGGCTCAGGGAGGTTAGGAAACCCTCCCAGTTCACACAGCTAGCAAGTGAATAAGGATTCAACTGAGGCTGTCTGCAGGGCATGATGGTGTACACCTGTCATCCCAGCACTCAGGAGGCTGAAGCAGGAAGATCACCATAAATTCAAGACCAACGTGAGCTACATATAGCCAGTCCCTTACTCAAAAAACTAAACCAAATCAAACACAACATGAACAATGGAGCTGTCTGACTCCAGACTCCCTGTGTTCAACCCCAGCTATGCAGACCAGTGCTGCGCACACCATCTTCAAAGAGCAGAACTGAGCCCCAGCGAAGTAAGGAGACCTGCTCACAGGCATACAGCCATACAGCCAGGTGGGGCAGTGTGAGGACAGGGACCAAGTGCTAAATCCAGACTAACTGCCTCTCCACATCATACACTGCAGAAGCAGCAGTATTTATGTAGTTGAGAGAACCCCCAATTATGTTCTCTTTTACAATGTTTCGGTCTAACAGCCTGTACACCTGGCTCAACCCTGGCAGTGGCCAGGCTAGCCCTGAGCACTGCCCCAGCGCTCCAATCCATGACCCTCCCAACACACAGCTCCCCTGCCTCCACCAAAGCTTTCTGGTCCGTCCTCTCCTTAGCAGTGTCAGCCCTCCTGCCTCTTTGCAGTGCAATCTCCAGATTCCAAATGAGAGACTCACTCTGGCAGATCAGATCACACTGCTCAGAATCTTACGGCGCTTGGGCCAGGGAAGTGGCTCAGTGGAATAAGTGCTTCCCTGGCAAGCGCAAGGGCCTGAGTTCAATCCCCAGTTCTGCAAAAAAGAAAAGGAAAAAAAAAAGAGAGAGAGAGAGAATCTTACGGCACTAAGAGCTCTCTTATAAGTACCATCCATCAAACGGAACTGACAACCCTTGGACTAGGGAAGCAAAGACTCATTTCTGAGGTTTCTGCCCTACGCTTTCCTTCCTCAAGGACTTCCTCCTCCACTGCCACCCCCCTACCCCACCCCCTTTCACAGTGGAAGGCCTCCATGCCTCAGTGGTACTGTAGTACCACATCCTAGTCACAGGTGAGTGGACCAGCAGTGGACAGCTGACCCAAATAAGCCAATCAGATTCCCTTCCCAGAAAGTCAACTCAAGGTTCAGACACTATCTGGTCTCTGCTGGTTACTAGAAAGAGGAAGTTGGGTATATTTGGGGGCCAAGGGATCATGGCATCTGGCACATGGCCACAGCAGCAGCAGCATTCTGTGGGTGCCCCAAAGAGGGGTACAGAGAGCAGCTGCCCTGGCACCAGGCATTAGGGAAGCCAGCTGTGTTTCCTGGCCTTGGAGGTTGAGTTTTCCTGCGGTTTCAAATAGCTCAAGCCAGTTTCTGTTCCTTAGACTCAGTAGTCTGAATCAAGATGGTCTTACCTTCTCCTTTGTACAGAGAGGGGAGTCACCAGAGGTGAAGTGAATAAATGATCATCCCATACCCAGCATATTATTACAGAAAGGTTAAAAATCCTGCCCAAGCTAGTGGTGCTAGTATGTTTCTAGCACCCTGGGAGGCTGAGGCAAGAGGATCACAAGTTCAAGCCCAGCCTGGGCAACTTAGCAACTTACCAACACCCTGTCTCAAATTTCTTTTCTTTTTTTTTTTTTCTTTCCATTTTTTGTCTTTTTGAGACAGGGTTTCACTATACAGTTCAAGCTGGCCTTAAACTCACTGTGTAGCCCCGACTGGCCTCCAAAGCACAGCAATTGTCCTGCCTCAGCCTCCCAAGTGCCCTGTTCCAACATTAAAACAAAACAAAAAGGCTGGGGGTCTGGGGACATAGCTCAACATGAAGCTGTGCATTTAGACTCTACTTAGCAGAGCCTCTCTTCTGTGGCTAAAAAAGTAACAGATATGCCTTTTCTGCCTGTGTCAAACCATAGGAACAAAATAAGTGATTCAAAGAGTTGTAGTGGCCCACTACCAACAACTCCTTAGCTTGTCCACCTTTCCCAGCACCCTTTACAGTGAGGCCCATACCGCATGACTAGCTCTGGCCCGGGAAATGCAAAGGCAAATTATAGGTGTCAGTGCCTCCTCAAAAGAGTTCAGGGGGCTGGGGAGATAGCTCAATAGCATAAGCGCTTGCCTGGCAAGCGCAAGGGTCTGAGTTCAATCCCCAGTTCAACAAAAACAACAAAAAAGTTCATACACAATCCCTGTCTAACTGGAGCCTCCAGCCAACCTGAGCCACCAGGAGTGAAGGACAGCATATCCCTAGGTCACTGTGAGTGTGGCAGCCAAGAGTGAGCTCACAGCAGGCTTTCACACCCTCAGCTCCACCAGCAACTCTCCTGCCAGCCTCAGAGTGATGGGCCCAGACACGCGCTTCCCATGCCCAGGCATACAGTGGGGAAAGCATTGAGGAGGCGGTGTCATCGTCAAGACAGGAGATGGCACACAGGTGCAGCTAAAGACACAGCAGACCTGTCCCACCCTTCTCTGCAGCAGAAGCACCTCCCTCTGGGATTCCTCTCCCTGCTTAATTCTAACTGGGAAAGTCCTGAGCTGTCCTTCTTCATTCTACCTTGCTGGGGACAGAGAAGCATTGCTCTGCCCGCCGTTGGCTAGTCTCCTTTATGCCAAAAGCGAGTTGAGGAGTGGGAAAGTTAGGCAGGCAGGGTGGCTGTGTCCAGTTACACAGGCTGTTCACTGCACAAAGTGCCCACCCAGAGCTCCCTGCCTAGCAGGCTGTGGACCCTGGAGGAAGTGCACCTTCTTCCAGTTCACTCAAAGATGTCCATCTGCCGGGGCTTCACATGCAGAGTGAAGAAGCCAGTGATGAGTCTATGGGAATTTACTACTTTAAGACTTTCTAGGGGCCAGGGAGATAGCTCAGTAGAATAAATGCTTGCCTGGCAAGCGCAAGGGCCTGAGTTCAATCCCCAGTTCTGCAAAAAAAAAAAAAGACTTTCTACTTTTGTGTGCTTGAAATGTATCCCAATAAAAGATGAAGCCAAACAAATGCCATCCTCTATGCGGACGTGTTACTTGGACAAGTTATCTTGTCCTCTGTTACCTCAGCCTCTGTTCTCACATTGAAAAAGACAAAAGTGCCTGGCTCTGAGAGTTGGTTTGAGGAACCCCAAATTAAATGAACTTGCACAAGTTAAATGTTTGACACAAAGTAAGTCCTTTTGCAAGTGGAAGCTGTTAATAGTAGCTGCTGCTAATAGTTGGGACAGGAGGAACACAGAGGCAAATGGGGACAGAGGGGCACTGACAAGGAAAGCAAACGTTAGCTGGGCATTTTGGCCCATGCCTACAATTCCAGCGCTCTGGGGAGGCTGAGGCAGAAAGATAGTGAGTTGGGTTCAGCCTGGGGAACTCAGGGGGACCCTGTCTCAAAATAGAAAAATGAAAGACTGGAGACGTAGCTATAGTGATGTAGCTCAGTGCAAAGGATCTTGCTTCAACAAGATCCTTGTATCACAGAAAAAAGATGAAAAACAGGAGGAAGAATAAAGGAAAATACTTTTGGAAATGTGTGATCAGAAAGCCAGTCTGGAGCTGGGAAGATAATTCAGTGGCTTAAGTGCCTGCCTGGCAAGCTCAAGGTCCCAAGTTCAATCGCAGGTACAAAAAAAAATTTAAGAAGCCAGTCTGAAAACACAACCACTCTATTAATGTTCCAGTGCTGGGCTTGGGGAGCTGAGCTGGTCTGAGAGTTCTCATGCACCCTACCCTCCCTGGCAGGGATCACACGTGTCTAGGGGCACTGATTCCCAGAAAGATTCCTATGCATGGCCCAGGAAAGGATGTGCACCCAACCTCCCAGCCAATCAGAGAAGGACTGGCCAGATGGGTGTGGCATGTTCACACCTCATGGTTCCCAACTGGTGTCCTAGAAGGAAATTAGATGTCCCCCAAATATATCCAGAGGAATCTATCCTAGTACAGAGCTGACCCAGCCACCTTCACAGACTGGGTAGGAGTAGCTACTGTCATCCCAGAAAGTTCAAAGCTACTTTTTCAATCTTCTGTTTTAGGAAATCACTTTTTATATTAATGTCTTTAAAATGACTCTGGCTGTGTATGAATTTCACTAGTACTCTACTTTGAATGACACACCCTGCATTTATTTCCCTTTATGGCCTAGGGTCCCAGAACCTCCCCCGGATGAAGAGGACTGAGGCGGCAGTGACAGGAAGCTGGGCACCCCTCCCAAAGACCTGAGAAGGACCTCACCCCTGGCACAAGCCACGCGGGCCGCAAAAAGCCAGCACAGGGGGCTGAGGTTTCAGTCAAAGGTCATCTCACTCGCTCCTCTTTCTTTTCAATTTTCCAGGATGGAAGTTGATAGGATGATGCATTCTCTTATTAAATGAGAAAGGAAGAAGTCATTCGAGTTCCCAACCCACTCTGCACTGAACACAGGTCACTGCACAGCTCACCCCCACAAGCTCTTCACCAAAACGCCACTAAAAATCCCTCCTTCACCTTGCCTCTCCTGCCTCAAGAACTCACTACCCTTGGCAGTCTGCTAAGCTCCTCTGACGCTGCCCTGCTGTAGCAGGGGCTCAGTTGTGGTTTACAGATAGGGCCTTCAAATAAAACTGCGCTAGGAAGGAAAGAAGCCATGCGACTCAAGCCCGTGGTGAGCAGTCCCTCTCAGCAGTGAGTAAAAATCCGCCCAGAGAATGTCCTTCCCTGTCCCTGCCCAATCTCTCAGCTCTGTCCCAAACTTAGAAACAGCTGTTTCCTTCTAACTCCCAAAACAACCACTCTCACAATGCCATTGCCTCCTTCTTTACAACACTGTGATCTGTACACCTAATCTGCCCATGGGCTCAGCTAAACCCACTCCTCCCTCACTTGTCGAATATGAAGAGCAACAGCCAACTGGGAATCAGAAGGCAAGGATGCTACAGAACCCTCTGGTACACACGGTGCAGACACAGGCTCCCAGCTTTTTCAGTTCAGGCCCCATCTCCTCAGCTAACTAGCACTGTGACTTTGGGGGGGGGGGTTGAAGTAACCCTCTATGCCTCAGATTCCACACCTGTAAAGTGATAACACTATCTCTTAAAGAGTTGATTAAATATTTCACTACTCCCACATGCTTAGAAAGTCAACTGGCACACAATAAGCATGCAATAAATGTGAGCTATTTTTATTAGACAGTTACAGCAATCCTGTGCAGTAGGGATTATTATTTCCAGCTCCATTTAACAGGTCAGCCACTTGCTGTTATGTGGCAAAAGAACAGATTAACCTCTAGAAAGACACAAATTAAAAAGGAACATGCACAGAACAGCAACATCCACATAGGCAGAGCAGGGGCCAGAACTCTCACTGTGGACTCTGATTTGCACACTGACAAGTTCCGCCTCTTACCATGCTTCCCTCCTTCAGGAATTTGAGACCCCCATGCATTCGCAGCGAAGCCTGACTTCAACCGCGCAACGCTTAGAGAGAAGCGGTACCTCAAGGGCGACAAGCATTTGCTAAACAAAATTAATTTCCATTATTTTTCATATTCCAGGAAAACACAGCAAAGCACTCTGAGGGAGAGGGTGCCACCCATCAGAGGTGTCCAAGACTGCTCAAGGCCAGGTGCCCGAGCCGTGTGGACATGTTTGAGGCTAAAGCAGCTCCCTTGGGAGCCTCCTAGGCTGTCAGCAATTTTGCAAAAGGTCAGGACAAACCCCTTGGGAACACAGTCATGTAGGCATAGCCTAGGATATGTGGACTTCCGCCAAGCCAATATATTTTTCTAAAATATCTGCAATGTCTTCACCCATGATACATAGCAGGCGAGCGCTGGGAATATTTCCATTATACTCGAAAACCTGCTTTGCCACCATTATTCATTGAAAAAGATGTTTCCTTTTTTTTTTTTTTTAATGTATTTTATACAGGGTCTCACAAGCCAGCTCAGACTCATAGTGATCCTCCTGTTTTCAGCCTCCCAAATGCTGGGATTACAGGTGTGCACCACCACGCCCAGTCTCAATCTCAGTGGCTGGCTCAGGGCACCCAGAGATGGGCTAGCGCAGCCTGTGGTGCCTAAACAGGCGCTTAG
Source organism: Ctenomys sociabilis (assembly GCA_004027165.1). NCBI lineage: Eukaryota > Metazoa > Chordata > Mammalia > Rodentia > Ctenomyidae > Ctenomys > Ctenomys sociabilis. Next base: position 15,247 of record PVKA01034665.1, on the reverse strand, counting down.
TCCACTGAGCTAAATCACCAGCCCCACAAAGGTGCTTCCAACTTGAAAAGAATTCCTCAACAAAAATGAGGAATTTTTGTTGAGTGAAATGACATCACTTTATGGCCATCCTGGTGAGACCTAGGAATCAAAAGAGTTTAGTATTGTATCCCTGGCTCTACTCAGAGTGTGACTTTGTGAAATTATATAATAACAGCAGCAGTTAACATTTATTGAAACTTGCAGTACAGGAAGTATTGTGCTTAAAGGCATAATAAATATTTGGCTTTCATTAGCAACTCTGACAATATTATTCTCCCATTGTACAGTTGGAAAATTCAGAGCCAGAGAACAATTTGCCCCTAAAACCCATCATTGGCTGACAGAGACAGGATTCAAACCCAAGCAGTCTAATCTGGTACTCTTAACTACCTACCATCCATCTTTGCAAGGTGCTTAATGACCCAGAATCACAAATTCCTATAGGAACAGATTGGCTAATCTTGAAAATCCTTTCCAGCTTTAAAATTCAGGGAAGGGCCAGCCAAATGGCTCAGCGGATTAAAGTGCCCGCAGGGGCCAGGGGTTCCATCCCCAATCCCTGAGCCTGCTTCGCCAGCCCTGCCCCTGGGGTGTGCCAAACCCGTCATTGAGACTGGGCGTGGTGATACACACCTGGAATTCCAGCTCTTGGGTGGCTGTAAACAGGCAGTTCACTCTGAGTCTGATCTAGTAACCTTGGCCACCTTGTAGACCCTTCCTTAAAACACACACACACACAAAAAAAAAAAAAAAAAAAAAATTCAGGGAGTCTCTCTTTTAGAAATGAACTGATTTTATGACCCTCAAGACACCAAATGCCACAATGCTCCAGTTCTGCTAGCATGGAATGAAACCTCTGTGTCAAAGGAGAAACCCACTGATTTTCTACGGTAATGATGCCCTGTGAAGCAACCACACTGCCCAGAAGTGTCTCCAGAAAAAATGACAGCTTGACCTTCTCAGAGGGTACACCAACACTCAAGCAAAAGTCCGCAAGTTTGCAACAATCCATTTTTAAACTTTGATATGACTTTTTTTTTAAAAAAAGAAAGTCAGAGGCTGGGCGTGGTGGCGCAGGCCTGTAATCCCAGCACTCAGTAGGCTCAGACAGGAGGATTGTTGTGAGTTTGAGACCAGCCTGAGCTACAAAGTGAGCTTAAGGCCAGCCTGAACTGCATAGTGAGACCCTGTCTCAAAAAGACAGGAAAAAAAAAGAAAAGAAAGTCAAGGGCCTGGGAGATGGCTCAGTAGGATAAGAGCTTCTCTGCCAAGTGTAAGGGTCTGAGTTCAATCCCAGGTTCCACAAAATAGGGGGAGGGTAAACAGCAGGATGCCCACACAAAATGCCTTTTTAAAAAAGCTTTCTTTCTTTCTTCTTTATTTACTGATCTATGGGGTATAGGTTCTTGCTACACAGTTCAGACTAGCAGTGACCTTCCTGTCTGTCTAAGCCTCTCTAGCACTGGGATCACAGGCGTGCACCACCATGGCATGAAGTACAGGGGATCAAACCTTGGTCCTTGCACTTGCCAGGCAGGCACTTAGACCGCACAGCTATCTCCCCAGCCCCCTCTTTTTCTTTTTTATTAAACCAGGAATAGAACTCATGACCTTGTACTTGCCAGGCAGGCATTCTGCTGCTGAGCTATATCCCACCGGCAAGATGCCTTTGGCTTTGTGGCATGCTTTGTTTGCTTTCCTCTGAGGTCTATTCATGGAAAATCCACCTCAGCCAGGAAATCTGTGCTAAGACTTCCCTGTGACCTCCTACCCTGTGGCTCAGTGAGCCCTGTAATTGCATGGGGTTTTGACCTGTGCACATCTGGTCTCTTCATACACCACCACCAATCCCAACCACTCAGCCCAGGCTCCACACCACTCAATCACTACCTTCCCCAAAGCCATCTCCTTCCTCTCCTCCCACCCACCTTGCCACTTGCCAGTGGTGAAACGGTCTTCCAGCTCACCCCTCCTCAGCTCTCCCCAGCTCTGTTTCAGGTCCTGGTGCTGCCTGAAACGGAAGCTAATCTCGGACCTGAACACAATGAAATCATTCCTTCAGCCTGTTCACCCTGAATGACCACAGAACATCTCTGCCTCAAATGAGCTCCAAATTCAGCTTTGGAAAACACCTTGCCAGGGCCCTCCTAGAACTGAATGCTCCCCCCACCCCAGCTGGCTCAGCCTGCCCTGGGGGCAGGGCTGGCATGGCAAGTGGTGCTGGGGATCAAACCATGGTCCCTGAGCTTGCCTAAGCAAGAGCTTTAAAACCGCTGAGGTATCTTGTTGGCCCCTGAATGCTTTCTTGAGAAGGAGGGGTGTTTTTTTGTTTGTTTTTGGGGGCAGAACTGGGGATTGCACTCAGGCCCTTGCGCTTGCTTGCCAGGGAAGTGCTTATTCCACTGAGCCATCTCCTTGGCCCCTTCATGCTGCCTTAAGGGCAGATCGGGTGCAGCTTCTGGAGCTGGGAATGGAATTGCGGTCAATCATATGCACCTGATTGCATTAGCCCAAGCAGCACTTCAGACAACTGAGCTATCCTGCAAAGCCCCTGAATGCTTTCTTAATGAATAGGGAATCATTACAGGAGGAAGCCAAAGCCTGGCCCTTGTGGTTTCTGCTACTTCTAATTTTTGAGACAGGGTCCCTAAATAGCCCAGCCTGGTTTAGAATTTGTAATTACAGTTCTCCCCCATCACCACAACTATAGGTGATGCATTTTTATTCAAAATCCCTTCCAAGAGCAGTCGTTTTTTTTTTTTTTTTTTTTTTTTTTTTTGGTGGAACCGGGGATTGAACTCAGGCCCTTGAACTTGCCAGGGAAGTGCTTATTCCATTGAGCCATCTCCCCAGCCCAAGAAAAAATTTTAAAAGCTATTATAAGTAACATGTGAGCTGCTGCTGATATTACCAAGAAACAAAAATTTTGAGAAGGACCCTCAACTACTCTATAAATCTTATCCTTGCCCCTCAGTATTTCTGTGGGGGCCTTTCTCACTGCTGAAGCATGTTATGAAATGATTCTACTCTTGGCTTAAGCAAACCAGAAGAGGAAGGGTTAAGTAAGCACTGACCCAGAAAGTAGATGGTAAAAGAGAAATACGTGGATCATATTCTGTTTACTCATTCATTCAGCAGACTTTACTGAGGGCCTCCTGTGTCTGCCCAAGGGTCTTCTAGGTGCAGGGCCAATAGGGTGGACAAGATGACCCTCCAGCTCCATGCTGGAATGCTGTTCTCAGAAATGCCTCCTGATGTTTTCTGCAGCCAAAAGTCCAAACACATGCTCGGCCACTCCCAGATTTCCTGTCTCTCATGTCTCCATGGGTCACTCCAGTGAGCACCCCTGCTACTGAGTCAGAAGCCGGTGCCTGGGCCTACCCATTACTGGGGGCGGCTCAGTGGCCTAGGTATTCCTCGATCACTTCAACGGGAAAAGCCAGAGTCAGGCCAGATTTGAGCAACCTTCCAGCTCACACATTCTAGCTCCTTTTATCCTCCTATCTGTGAACTGATATGCACCTCTAGGGACCGCTACTTCATCTTCCTGTCTCTAGGCGAAATCTCTTAAACCACAAAGACAAATGAAACTTGTTCCCATTTCCCAAGACCTTGAGGCGCAGGCCATTCCCCTCCGCTGCTCTGAGTCACTTTCTTATATCTCACATCCTATCTGGAGCGTCCTCCTCATATCTCACTTGAGTCCTTCCTCCGCAGTTTAAATTCATTTGCCTCTGGTTCTGTTTCTAGGAGCAGGGAGACAAGAGTGAATCACTGTGTTCTGAAAAGGGAGCCTTAGGAGACCTGCTGCTCCTTAGGATGTTCATTGCAGGCATGACAGGAGGTGACAGTGTGGCTCAGCTATGAAAAGCCACGAAGGCATCAAGCAAGCGGACCACATTGCTCAGTTCTGGCAAGGAAATTACAGGATCCAGAAAACCTGACACTCCCCCAATGCCACATGCCTGCTACCCAGCTCCCTCCAGAGTTCAGAGGGTCAGAGAGTGGTGTGCTCCTGTGGCCAGATCAAGAGCCCAGGAGGCAGCAGTTACTTAATTAACCTTCTCTCAGCTTGTGTCCCCTCCTCCAGGAAGCCCTCCCTGCTGCAGCTCCTTTGGCTGGCACGGTGCCCTGCAATGTTTCATCCTAGTTATAAATCTTTTCTTTCCCCCAACATCAAGGATAAAGCCCAGGACCTCGTGCACACTAGGCAAGTAAGTGCTATCACTGAGTGCCATCCCTGCTCCAGAACATCATCTTGTTGCAACACTTGCCATGGTGACTAGACTGCTAGTGTTTGGCTTGCTGCTGGGCCACGGACCTCTTGAGGGTAGAGCCATGCCTTGGTGACCTTGATGCCCCAGGCAAGGCCTCAGCACAGTACACAGCCCCGGCTAGTAGCTCTCAGTAGACTAGAAGAGCTAGGCCACTGTAATTATGACCTTTCTAGGTTCCCAAGGGCGATCCAGGCCCCTTCACCTCCCATCCTAGCTCTACCGCTTGCTAGCTGGCTAGCTACAGGATCGCGGGCAAGTTATTTAACCTCTTGATGTCTCTGATAATCTCTGTTCCTTCATCTGAACAAATGGAGATAGCATCTCACAGGAGCTTGTGAAGATTAACACAAGCTGAGGACACAAAGCACTAAGCAGGTGCCATGAGCCCTCAGGGAGGGTGGGAATGGTAGTTCCCTGAGGCTGTTCCTCCACAGGTTTTCCCTCTTGACTGTACACTGGGCCTGTCCCACCCCTCACACTGGGAACACTCTGTCTGTCACCAATGGTACCAGCACCATAAAAAACCCATCCATTAAAACAAAGCCATCCAACCCAAAGTCTCCAAGGAGAGGGAGAAGAGTCCGTTCCCCAACACAGCACCAGTGCTGAGTCATGCCACCACGAACCGAGCTGCACTGTCACCCTCAGCATGCTAGATCCCCCACAGTTCCACTAGTCAAGAGCCTCACCCCACCCATGTCTACCTGTCCAAATCCTACCCTCACCTCTACAGTTTCGAGCAAACATTTTTCGTAATAATAAGCCTCAGAATCTCTGCACCTATGCACACAAACAACAATAACTCCTATCAAAGGATCACTTCTCTCTGGCACTCGTGTCAGATTTCCTAAACTCAAGGCACTGAGCCATCAATACGGTCTTGGAGGAAGGTGTTGCTGTGGGATTCCACCTGGGGATGCCTAACTTCAGATCCAATGCTTTAAACCACTAACCCGCGGGCTGGGATGCAGCTCAGTGGTACGGCACATGGTTAGCATGCACAAGGCCCTGGATTTGCTCTCCAGCACCACCAAAAAGAAACAAAAAAATCCACTAAGAGCATATGAGTGGATAAAGAAAATATGCTGTGTATACACAATGGCCATCAAAAAGGATAAATATGAGTCATATGTGGGAAAATGAATGTACCCTGAGACCATAATGTTTAGTACAACCAGACACAGAGGCTTAAATATTGTGTGACTTCTCTTTTAGGAGAATCCCAAAGTATAAATAATTTTATTTATTTATTTATTTATTTATTTTTGGCGGAACCAGGGATTGAACTCAGGCCCTTGCACTTGCTAGGGAAGTGCTTACTCCACTGAGCCATCTCCCTGGCCCCCAAAGTATAAATAATTTTAAAAGCAAATAAAGCTGGGCATGGTGGCACACACCTGTAATCCCAGCACGTGGGAGGTGGAGGCAAGAGGATCGGCATGAGTTCGAGGCCAGCCTGAGCTACACAGTAAGTTCAAGGCCAGCCTAAACAGCATAGTGAGACATCGTCCAAAAAAAAAGAAAATAATAAGTAGAAACATGGAGATAGATCTTCAGCAAATGGAAAAGGATTCTAGAGATGGAAAGAAAGGGAGGGAAGAGAGGAAGAAAAAAATGCAAAAAAGAAGGTGCAATGTGTTCATGGACCAGCTTCCCAAGTTGAATATATTCATTATATGTTGCAAACAAGTACTAATAAAAATTTTCAAATTAAAAATATGCCCCCAGGGGCCAGGGAGATGGCTCAGTAGAATAAATGCTTGCCTGGCAAGCACAAGGGCCTGAGTTCAATCCTTGATTCTGAAAAAAAAAAACAAGCACGAGCTACATAGGGAAACCTTGCTAAAGAAACAAAACCAAAAAACAAACAAAATACTTGGAGAGCCGGGTGTGGTGGCGCATGCCTGTAATCCCAGTACTTGGGAGGCTGAGGCAGGAGGATTGTTGTGAGTTCAAGACCAGCTTGAGCTACAAAGTGAGCTGAAGGACTGCCTGAACTGCATAGTGAGACCCAGTCTCAAAAAGACATTCAAAAAAAAAAAAAAAAAAAACTTGGAGACTCTTGGTGCTACCATAACAGAACCACAGTGGTCACAAGAGAAGGGAGTCCAGCAGACAAACATTATCATTTATGACCAGCTTTACAGATTGAATTTTTTTTTCAATGTATTTGGTACAGGGTCTCACTATGCAGCTCAAACACGTAGCAATGCTCCTCTTTCAGCCTCCCCAGAGCTGGGATTACAAACGTGTTCCACCTTGCCCTGTCTTTGTGGCCAGCTCAGCTCAGGGCATGCATGGCATGTGGTACTAGGGATCAAACCAGGTCCTTGCACTTGGCAGTCAGGTGCTTAGACCCTAAGACCTCCCCTTGGATCTTTAGCTGCCTCAGCATGTGAATGTCCCAGTGTTCTGACCCATCAGAGGTGTTCCTGGGAGGCTCAGTCAGGACAGAGTGGACCAGAGTAGCAGACTGAGCCAATATGAGATTCACCAACCAGCAGCAGCAAGTGCCATGGAAGACAGCTAGGTCCTGACCATGGGGGAAGTTAAACCCTCAGTCCTTTCGTTAGGACCCTTACATGCCACCAATGAACCTTCTAAGCCCCAACTCAGTGACTGGTGGACCACAGGCCTTAGGGGCTCCGGGGCTCTCTACACCTTTGTTTCCCAGAAAGCCTAGGGGCAGGCCAAGCAGTGATCCCTATCTGACATCGAGCTTCTGTTCCAGGGCCCTAAAAAACATCCAGCTCTCTTGCTCTGTGCCAGAGCAGAGCAACCAGAGGGAGAAACAGGTGCTGAGCAGTGCCTTATACCAAGTACAGTGCTCACCAACTGCAATAAAAAAACCTGTGGACAGAACCTGGGCCTAAGGAGGATTTCTCAATGGAAGGCACACATGGCAGGCCCTCCCAACCCCTCCTCCCCCAGCCCTAGCAAGTGTAGATGCCACAAATACCCGCACAGCAGCCCAGGGAACACCGAGCTATGGGCAAGAAGGAAGGTAGCTGGGCCTGCTAGGAGCTGCACCCACTGGGACAGCAGCTGCCTGGCCTCCACCTTGCCTTCTAAAGTCCCAAGGGACTGAGGGATTCAGATCCTATTCTCAGACAATTCTACCCGAAGGCCTCCTCCTAGTTGCAAAAGGAATCTTTCAGGGCAAAGTAAAAGCTAGATAGATGAAGTATGGAGCTCATCTTTCTCAAGGGGAAGGGTATTAAGAGAAGGAAACCAAGGAAGGGCAGGGGATGAAAACAGGAACTGGGATGTGTTAGGTTCGTGTCCCACTCCACACAAAGAATGTAAGTAAACGTTATTACTACAAATGCGTACTAATACAATTTTTAAAATTTTTAAAGGAATCTTTCACAGTAAATAGCACTAAGGCAATTCAATCCCATTTCCTGAAGACAATGTGGGGACCCTAAAAGGGCCTGGTTCCCACACCTAGCTAAAATTGAATAGCACCCACCCTACCCTCATCCCTTTTTCACTAACTCAATAACCCTATAGCCTAGCCAGCACCCAGAGCCTCCTTGCAAACCCAGCCCCTGAAGACAGGCCCTCATCTGCCCCTGTCCTCTTGCTGTCAGAAGCTGGGAGCAGAGCCAGAGCTGCCAGGTCTCCATGGCCACAAGCCCAAAGTGGCCTAGAAAGGCCATGAGAAAGAACCTCACCAGAGGTCTGCCCTTTGCACCCTGCCTGGAATTTGTCACTGACCAGCCAAAAGGAGGCAGTTGTCCCGAGTGGCCTAACCAGCCAGCTCCAGAGCAAGGGTCTTAACCAGGATCCTAGTTGCAAGCATCTGCTCTCTGACATGGAATACAAATGTGTGTCTCTGTGCAGGGACATGTTTGGGGCTAGGACAGCTGAACTCTCACTGGAGTCTCCAAGGAGCTCAGGACCCCAATCCCTGGGCTTAATCCCAACCCCCACTTCCATGGCCACAGAGGCCTGGAGGCCATCCCTGGGCCAGCCTGCCTGGTCTCTCTGGTTGCCTTCTGCCCTGCCAGCAGCAAAAGAGGACAGGAAGTGGTCAGGGATTTCAAACCCATCTCTGCTGCACATACCTGCCAGCATTTTGGTGGCCTAAGCCAGGGCTCTCCTGGGGTACCTCTCCATCCCATAGATGCCATCCTCCTCCCAGAGGAAGTCTCCGAGTCATGTCAAGTACAGCAGACCCCAACTGGGTAGTGTGATGGCCTTCCCCCTGAGAGAACGCCCAGGGTCCCTCACCTCGCACAGCCAGTCCCACTAATTCCATCTGCCAGGCTGGAAAAAGACAGGATGAAAGGTCCAGAACAACTGCACTAGACCTTTCTCCTGGACCAGTTAGCTTAGACCACCAAGGAGAGCTGGGCGTGGTGGCACACACCTCTAATCCCAGCACTCAGGAGGCTGTGGCAGGAAGATTCTGGGAGTTTGAGGACAACCTGGGCTACACAGTGAGTTCAAGACCTGCCTGGACTACACAGTGAGAATGTCTTACAAAACCGTTAAATAAACAAAAGACAGAGAAAAGCTTAGTCTCAAAGCTACAAGACGCTGCTTCCTGAGCGGCAGGGGAGAGCAAGGTAGGTGGCCTTCTACTCAAAATCACCTCTAGTCCATCTTATTTCTAAACTCCCAGTTGGTGGGGTGTGGTGGTACACATCTGCAGCCCTGGTATTCTAGGAGGCTGGGGCAGGAGGATCACAAGGTTGAGCTCAGATTGAGCAAATTAAAGACTGAGGAGAGACCCTGTTTAAAAAAAAAAAAAAAAAAAAAAAAAGAGCTAAGGATGTGGGTCAGAATGAAGGCCCAGGGTTCAATTTTGACTACTACAAAGAGTGGAGTGGGGAACCTAAAACCTCATTCTCCTTAAAATAAATTTCTTCCTAGACATTTAAATTCAGTATAAATTCCTTCGAACTAAAACTTTGTTTTTTTAGGGGAAAAAGAAATGGACACGCCAGTGCTGAGTGCAAAGCAACAAAAGCACAGAAGAAAATGGGAAGGACTAGAGGAGAGAGTAGACACCAACCCCCTGGAGCTTAGCGCCCGGGGCTCTTAAAGCTGGAGGGGCGGGCGGGGGAGCAGGGGCGGGGACAGCGCGTTCTGAACTTTCCCTGCCGGGTCGCCGGAGGTGCAGCTCCCAGGGGACCGGGTGGGACCACAAAAGGCTTCGCCGGCCCGCGACCTCGGAGGGGCAGGAAGCGCGCCTCCCCTCCCCCTAAAAGGAGAAGCACTCCCAGCCCGCGCCCCCGCCCGCCCAGCCTGCGCCCCCAGACCAGCACAAAGCTGGGAGGGGCTCCCACACAAAAGGGGGCAGCGGGAGAGGGGTCTTGGGCGGCGCCGGCTCGGAGGCCTCGCGTCCGTTCCCGCGGCGCGGCCGACGACCACCCCTTCAGCGTGCGCCCCGCGCCGGGGGCCTGGGAGGACAGGGGGGCGGGGAGCGGGGCGGGGAGCGGGGCGGGGGGCAGGGCGGGAGCGGGGCGGGGGGCAGGGCGGGCCGGCCGTGGGTACTGGGTCCTCGGGAGCCTCGGCGACAGCGCCGGGAATCAAACTCGCGACGGCCCGGCCTCCGGGCGGCGCCCGACCAGCGATCCCGGGGAGGTGCGGCCCGGCCGGAGGGCGCGGGCCGCGGGGGCGGAGGAGGGTCTTACCGAGCAGCCGCCACGCGCGTCCGCTGCCCGCGGCCGGGGGCCGGGGGGCGGGGAAGGGCAGCGCTCCCGCGGCGGCGGCGGCGGCGGCGGCGGCGGCGGCGGGCCCGACGCGGCGGCCGCGGGAGGCGGAGAAAGCGAGGCGCGGCCGGCGGCCTAGCGGCGGGCGGCGGGAGTGCAGCTGTCCCTGCGCGGCGGCCGGCGGGGCCACAAGTGGGCCGGCGGGCGGAGCGGGGCTGCGGGCGGCGGGGGTCAGGCCGCGGCGCCCCCGGCCCTCAGGAGAGCGAGCCAGAGGGAATGGGGGTCTGGAAACCAGGAGGTCGCCGGGGGTGGGGGACGAGGACACCAGGGTAGTGCCCGCCACCCTCGCACCAGCTGCAGTGACTCCCCCGGCTTGCGGACAGGGAGACTGAGTGGGGCGCCTCCTCGGGTCTCCCCTGCACGGCGTAGTGCTGAGCGTCTGGGTCCTCCCCGTGCGGGATGCAGCGGGGGAAGGTGACGAGACGGGGAGGCCCCAAACCGGGGACACTTGGAAGGGAGGGAGCGAACGCACAGAGATGGCAGATAGATAGCGGGAACCCAGCGCAAAGGTTCAGAGCCCGAGCGCACAGCTGGGCCCGGGACTGGAGGACAGTGGGGGAGGGGCGGCTCCCTGGGAGTTGGGGCGAGGAAGCAGGATGGCAAACTGAGGTCCGAGGGCATGAGTGGGGGCCAGAAATCAAAGCTGTTACTCAGATCGGGTACCACCTCTCTCCTTATTTCTTCTCCTCTCGTCTAAGCATCTTCGAGTCATTTTAGGGGCTTCTGAGCCCTATGGAGATTTTCCACTAAAAAGTTTGCTTTATAAATGGGAAATGGACTTCTGCTGTTCTTTTTCCAAGTGGTTCGTTTCAGGCTCCAATTTGGGGTGGGTAGGTTGGGGTAGGGGCTGCCCACCAAGTACCTAGCTTTTTAAAAAGGAGTTACCCAGAGGATCTGAGGAGGGTGAAGGTCCAATCCATTCCCATCTCTTACCCTGCCAGCTTGTAAGGAATCTCGCTCCTCCTCCTGGAATGCCTGCCTTACAGACCTATTTGAGACTAGTTCCCTCTGTGTCCTCTGAAGGGTTTCGATCTGCTAACCTCCTAAAAGGATCCACACGCCCAGCCACAGAATCATCTGATGGTAAAAACCACAAACCAAAGCTTCCCAGCCACCAATGTGTTTCCATCATTTGAATGTCATGGGTAAAATATCTTCAAGTTGGGAACCTGGCGGTGAAAAACCTCAGAGTTGCAACATTAGGTGACCGTAAACAGCTGAATGCCAGGACTGGGTTCCCAGACCCTTTGAGGATCTCTTCTGCTCCCCTGTGCTCACGTTCCTTTGGTCTGTGATGCATTAGATTTCTAGAGGTCCTCAAAAGTCAACAACCTGTGGCCCAGGCCCCAGGTTAAAGACCTTAGATCTAGAGATACTGACCTCTGCATTCGTGCTGGGGACTCCTGACTCTGCCAAGTTGAAACCTAGCTCAGGATTTATCCTGGTTAGCAGTCTAGCTGATGTTAGATTACTGTATGGTACCTCAAGTATGTTACCTTATCCTTACAGTACAGTTCATCTGCCATTTTTCTTTTACTGGCAAAGTAAGAGAAACCTCTAGTTTATCCCCAATCACATTAGCATTTCAGGGTCAGGAGAATACACATGCAAACTTGTAGATTTCCCTGTCTGGGCTAATCTCTGAATTGTTCATAAAATGTTTTTAAAAAAATTTTTTTTGTCTTTTTTTTTTTTTTTGCGGACTTGGTTTTAGGTTTAGTGTTTGGGGGAGACAGGATGGGAAAGACTCAGGACTTGGTTTTAGGTTTAGTGTTTGGGGGAGACAGGATGGGAAAGACTCAGGACTTGGTTTTAGGCCCCTGGAGTTGGAGGTGTCCAGGGGACTCACAGAGACCTATGTGAGCTGTTGGTGTGATGCTGGAGAGCAGGGGGAGTCTGGCCTGGGACCTCTGGGGCTCAGAGGCAGTGGTGGCAATAGGCAAGGTAATCCAAGGTGAGCGGTGAGGAAGAGGTCTGAGAAAAGGCCTCCAGGACATACCTGAGTACAGGCCCTTGTGCTTGCCAGGGAAGCACTTAACTCCACTGAGCCACCTCCCCAGCCCCCCCAATTTTTTTTTTGTGGGGGGGATAGGGTCTCAGTGGTTCAGGCTGTCCTTGGGTTTGCTATATAGTCCAGGCTGGCCTCAAACTTGTAATGATCCTTCTGCCTCAGCCTCCCAATTGCTGGGATCGTGCTTGCTTCGGCAGCACATATACTAAAATTGGAAAAATACAGAGAAGATTAGCATGGCCCCTGTGCAAGGATGACATGCAAATTCATGAAGCATTCCAAGTGCTGGGTTTAGAGGTATGTGCCACCAACCTGACTACCATGGTAGTCATTTGTAAAACCCAGTCACTGTGATGGATCCTCTTGCAAGAAGTGCACCTTCCTTGGGCCTGTTCTCAGGTATGTCCTGGAGGCCTTTTCTCAGACCTCTTCCTCACCGCTCACCTTGGATTACCTTGCCTATTGCCACCACTGCCTCTGAGCCCCAGAGGTCCCAGGCCAGACTCCCCCTGCTCTCCAGCATCACACCAACAGCCCACATAGGTCTCTGTGAGTCCCCTGGACACCTCCAAGTCCAGGGGCCTAAAACCAAGTCCTGAGTCTTTCCCATCCTGTCTCCCCCAAACACTAAGCTCAAGGACTGCAAACCTTGGTCCCCACATCCCCCCACTGCCATTTCCCAGCTCAAGCCAGTCAGTTGGTCGTCAGTATCCTGTTCAATCACCCTTCCCCTCCTCTTCCCTCTTTCCCCTGGATTCTGCCCAGTTCAGGCCTCTGTTACCTCCGCTCTTAGAGGGGGAAAGGTTCCCTTTGCTTTCCAACCAAACTTTCTGCCCACCTCAGAAAATTATTAGTCTTTTTCTCTCCCCTTCACCTCTGCTTGAAACTCCCCACACATGAGGAAGACTCTAAAATAATTTTGCCCCTGCTGGACAAGAGTAGTGGCTCAGGCCTGTAATCCCGCACTCTGGGAGGCTGAAGCAGGAATATCCAAGTTTGAACCCATCCTGGGCAACTTAGTGACATGAGGACCATGTCTCAATCAGTCAGTCAAGACCTGGGGTGTCCCTCAGAGTGAATGCCCTGGACTGAATGCTTAGTATCACTACAGGAATAAATAAGTAAACTGCCCCAACACCGCCCTGCCCTCAAGCATCCCCACTTCTGCCACCCCCATTTCTCCAAGATTTAGCTGCATCGGTGGGGGGCACTGCAGGCCCCACTGAAGCACCACCACCACCACTTACCCTTCTCTTTGGCCCTCACAGCCCTGAATGGTGTTAATGCCTTCTTCTCCCACTCCTGCAACACCCTAGGCCAGGAACAGCAGGATGGGAGGGATGACCCACCTTCCTGCTTTTCTTCCCCGCCCCCACACATATTTCTTCTGCTCTGCCTCCCTGGGACTGACCCAGGACACAGCCCTCTTCCTTTACCACAATACTTCTCTTCTGAGGACACTCGGTTAATAGTGTGGCCTGGTACCAAGCCCTCACCACTTGGAGTGCTGCGTGACAGCAGGCCTGTTATTTAACATTCTCCATGCCTCAGTTTCCTTATGTAGGTGCAACTGAGAGGAAACAAATCTGTATCCAAGACAGCGCCCAGGGGGCTGGGGAGATGGCTCAGTAGAATAAGCACTTGCCTGGCAAACTCAAGGGCCGGAGTTTAATCCCTGGTTCCACAAAAAAAAAAAAAAAAAAAAAAAAAAGCACCTGGCACATTCCTTGATTCAGTAACTGCCAGTCTGTTGTTGTTATTATTATTTGATTTTTCTTGAGAAAACTTCTCATTATGTGTTCCAGGTTGGACTTGAACTCACTACTTAGCCTCAGTTGGCCTCAAACTCATGATGCTCCTCCTATCTCAGCCTCCCAAGTGCTGGGATTATAGGCATGTGCCACCATGGCCAGCGATGAGGAATTATTAATAATTACATTGCACATCTGCTCCTAAGCATAGTATGCTGGAGATTTCTCTCTGGACCTCCTTCTGCCCTGAAGTCCCCTGCTGCCCTTGTATGTGGCAGGTGTAGTTACCCTTGGAAAGGATGTCTCACAGCTGCCTTGCTGTCTGCATGGCAAGCTGCTAACCAGTCATCTCCCATCTTGTCTCAGAATCCCTGTCCTGGCTGAGGTTGCTGTCCACCTTCCCAAGCTGCAAACCCCTGTGTTGCTTTCTCTCTCTCTTCTCTTACATGTAAATCCTCTGTAAACCCAGGACTTCGACCTGAATTTTTTCTTCTGGAATGTTCCCCACCTCTCTTCCCATATGCTGCCCTGCCTCAAACCCAGCAACCAGGCCCAGCCTGCGAGCCCTTTCTCCTCAGTGCAAGCAGCTACTTCCCTAGCCAGACTAGTGAGGCCTCTGCCCTCGTGAATGAACTGAATGGCTACCCTATTGCTTGGAGAATTAAATTTTGTGTCTGTGATAGTTTGGCTGTCGAATGTTCCCCTGAAGGCCCAAGTGCCCAGCATGGAGCGTGGTACTACTGGGAGGAGGTGGGATCTTCAGGAGGAGGAGCCACAAGTTTTTTATTTTATTTTGTTTTTTGTGGAACCAGGGATTGAACTCAGGCCCTTGAGCTTATCAGGGAAGCACTTATTCCACTGAGCCATCTCCCCAGCCACCACAAGGTTTTTAGGTCATGGAGGGGGCTTGTTCCAAGGGAGGAGAAGGACCCCAGCCTCTTCCTCTTCTTTTCTTTCAGATTCCCAAAAGAAACAAGGTCAATTGATCATAATCTGGGACCTCTGAAATCATGAGCCCAAACAAACTTTCCTCTTTGTAAATTGATTGCCTGGGGTCTTTGCAACGGTAACAAAAAGCTGTCTAATGGAAACTCCTTGGAGGGGCCCTTCCTAGTCTACCCTTAACTGAAGTTCTAGCTCCTCCTCTTTCCAGTCATCATTCCACCTACTGGCGCCCAGCTTGCTAGAACCACTAGGAACATCAGAGGATTCCCACCAAGCAACCAGGAAGGTGGTGGTACCTTTTTTTTTTTTTTTAAGCTGTTTTTTTTTTCCATTTATTTTTATTTTATTGAAATACAAATGTCAATCAGACAGTTTCAAAACACCTTAACCATACAGAGTCGATGAATTAATACATTGCAAACTGTTTTCATAACGTTTTGGTATTGTACAAGGTGCATACATGATATTATATTTACAGGTTTTTTTTATAGCTGAATTATATCAAAGATTCAATAATTA
>PVKA01034664.1:0-23286 GCA_004027165.1 Ctenomys sociabilis | reverse complement strand
AAAAAAAAAAAAAAAAAAAAAAAAAAAAAAAAAAAAAAAAAAAAAAAAAAAAAAAAAAGAAGACACTGATAAATTAGAGAAGAATAGAAAAATGATGAAATCCTTGAATGAGCAAAATAGGAAAAGAAATAGATTGCATGAAGCAGAGTCAAACTGATATAGAGGAACTTAAAATCTCAATCATAACCTTGCAAAACAGTTTGAGTGAAAGTGAAGATAGTTTCAGATCTTGAATACACCATCACAGCTAATGAAAAGGTAAGAAAAGATCTCTTAAAAACAATTAGGATTCAGGAAAAACAATTCATCATCTGCAATATGATGCAGAGATGAACAATGTGAGACTAATAAGCATCAGTGAGAAAGAAGGAGTCAGTATAAACAATATAAGAAGAATAGGGGCAGAAGTAATAGCAGAAAACTTCCCAAATTTGGGGAAACAATCTGACATTCAGGTAACTGAAGTATATAGAACTCCAAATAACATCAATCCAATTAAAAACACACCAAGACATGTAATAGTGAAGATCCCAGAAATCCAGCACAACAATATACTAAACACTTCTAGAGGAAAGAATCAGATCATGTATAAAGGGAAACCCATCAGAATAATGGCAGACTTCTCTTCAGAAACCATGAAGTCAAGAAGAGCATGGAGGAGCCAGGGAGATGGCTCAGTGGAATAAGCGCTTACCTGGCAAGTGCAAGGGCCTGAGTTCAATCCCTGATTCTGACAAAAAAAAAAAAAAAAAGAAGAGCATGAAGCAGAGTACTTCAAATCCCCTATGAGAACAAATTCTAGGCAAGACTAGTATACCCTGCAAAACTGTCTTTCAAGTTTGATTGAGAAGTGAAATACTTCCTTGTCAAAGAACAACTAAAGAATTTCATGATGGCAAAGCCAACTCTACTACTACTGAAAGATACTCTACAAAGGGACCAACATGATCAGAACTCCCTGAATGAGAACAGAAGGAACCCACCAAATAGAGCAAACAATCAAATACAGGAGAAAAAGAAGTGATATACAGTTACTTTCTCTTAATTCAATGAGAAGAAAGATAAGTACTAATAGTGTTTGGGCAGAATATCATGTCTGTATCTTTTACTTTGAATATCCACTACAAAGACAATAATTTGTAATTTATTAATTATTGAAACTGTCCACAAATTGGTTTTGAATCTGTCTCATTGCTATTTCTTTCTCAATAAAATTAATAAAATAAAATAAAAATTACATTTGTCAATAAAAAAAGAGGAAACAACAGTAGGTAAATAACATGTCAGTCATAAATCAATACATATCAATTATAACCATCAATGTAAATGGACTGAATTCACCAATTAAAAGAAATAGATTGGCACAGTGGATTAGGAAGGAAAACAAAATAATATGCTGTATAAAAAAGCCAGGGAGATGGCTCAATAGAATAAGCACTTCCATGGCAAGTGCAATGGCCTGAGTTCAATCCCAAGTTCCACCAAAAGATAAAAAAAAAACAAAGAAAAGAAGAAAGACATGTAACTCATAAAAAAAAATTCATAAGCTGAAAGTCAAAGGATAGAAAAAAATACTACATGTTCCACACCTGAGAAAAAAACAGGGGAAGCAATCCTGTTCTCAGACAGGCTCAACTTCAAACCAAAAATGATCAAATGAAATAAAGAAAGCTACTATTTACTGGTTAGGAGAGAAATACAGGAGGAAGAGGTAACAGTCTTAAGTATGTATTCGCCAAACATGAGAGGACCAAACTATATAAGACAAATTTTAATGGACATAAAAATTCTAATATCCAATACCACAATCTTAATAGGAGAACTTAAAACCCCTTTATCCCTAAAAGATAGGTCAAGCAGGCAAAACATTAGCAAAGAAGTATAAGAATTGAACCAGTGCTAGGAACAAATGGACTCAATGCACATATACAGAGCATGCCACCAAACCACAGGTTAATATACATTTTTTTCAGCTGCACATGGGTCATTTTCTAAAATAGCCCACATTCTAGTCCATAGGTCATGCTTAAGTATTCAAAAAAACAGAAATTATCCCATGCTTATTATCTGACCACACTCCAAAGAAACTGGAAATAAGTGACAAAAGAAATCAGAAAAGCCCAATGAATACATGAAAAATAAACCACATCCTCCTAAGCAACCAATGGGTCACAGATGAGTCAAAATAAAAAATCAAGGGGCCAGGGAAATGGCTCAGTGGAATAAGTGCTTCCCTGGCAAGTGCAAGGGGCTCAGTTCAGTCCCTGGTTCCACCAAAAAATAAATATTCTTTTTTCTTTTGGCAGAACCAGGGATTGAACTCAAGCCCTTGCACTTGCCAGGGAAGCACTTATTCCATTGAACCATCTCCCCAGCCAATAAAAGAATAAATAAAAAAAACATAAAAAAGAATTAAACAATGTCTACAATTCAATGAAAATTCAAGCACAACTTATTGGAATTTAAGGGATGTGATGAAAGCAATTCTTAGAGGGAAAATCATAGCTATCAACTCACACATTAGGAAAACAGAACAGGAACAAATAAATACCTTAATGCTGCATCTCACACATCTAGAAAAGGAAGAGAAAACTGAACACAAATCTGAAAGAAAGAAATCATAAAGTTTAGAACAGAAATTAATTTAATCGAGATGAAGAAAACAGTTCAAAGAATTAAAGAATCAAAAAGCTGGTTCTTTGAAAGATCAAATAAAATTGATAATCCCTTAGCTAACCTTATCAAAAAGAGGAAAGAAAAAACTCAAATACAAGAAATAAGAAATGAAAAGGGCATAATTACCACATACCCAGTGGAAATTCAGATCATTAGTAACTATTTTGAAAATCTTAACTCTCACAGAATAGAAAACACAGACAAAATGGACAGATTCCTAGACAGGTGCAAATTACCAAAACTGAATCAAGAAGATATAACAACTCTCAATAACCCAATAACAGCTAATGAAACATGAAATGTAATTTTTAAAAAAACCTACTGACAAAGAAAAGTGCAGGTCCTGATGGATTAACAGCTGAATTCTACATGAACTTTACAGGACATATAATCGCTATACTCCTAACTCTCTTCAATGAAATTGAAAAGGAAGCAATCCTCCAAAAATCATTCCTGGAAACAAGTGTTATACTGATACCAAAACTTGGGAAAGACATAACTAAAAAAGAGAGCTACTAATCTCCCTCAAAAACATAGATGTAAAAATCCTCAATAAATCCTAGCAAATAGAATACAGCAGAACATCAAGATTATACACCATTCAGATAGGATTCATCCCAGTGATGCAAGGACGGTTCAATATATGCAAATCTATAAATGTAATACACTATATCAATAGAGCAAAATCCAAAAACCACAGGATTATCTCAATCATTGCAGAAAAGGCTTTTGGAAAAGTCTAACCACTCATTCATGTTCGAAGTCCTACAGAAAATTGCAATAGATGGCTTCTACTTCAATCTGATAAAAGCCATCTATGACAACCCAACAGCTAACATAATATTAAATGTGGAAAACCTGAAATCTTTTACTCTCAGATCTGATATAAGAGAAAGATGTCCTCTATCTCCAGTGCTATTTTATATAGTTCTGGAATCATTAGCTAAAGCCATTAGATAAGAAAGAAATAATAAAACAAATAAGAATAGGTAAAGAAGAAGCTGACCTATCATTATTTACAGATGACAGGATGCTTTACTTGGAAGACCCAAAAAAACTCCACTAAGAAGTTACCATAATTAACACAAATTCAGCAGCATAGCAAGATACAAAATCAATACCCAAAAGTCAATAGCATTTCTCTACACAGATAACAAACCCACTGAGAGAAACATTAGAGAAACAATACCTTTTATTGTTTCTGCAGAAAATGAAATACTTAGGAATTAATCTAACCTGAGAATTCAAAGATCTATTCAGTGAACATTACAGTACTCTGTAAAAAGAGATTTTAGAGGATTTAGAAAATGTAAAGATATCCCAGCTCCTGGTTAGGAAGAACCAACATTGTGAAGATGGCCATACTTCCAAAATTTCTGTATAGCTTTAATGCAATCCCTATCAAAATTACACCAACATACCCCACAGACTTAGCGAAATCATTCCTAAAATTTATTTGGAACCAGAAAAGACCTAGAATAGCGAAGGCAATCCTGGACAAGACAGACAAGGCATGAGGCATTAAAATTCCTGACTTGAAGTTATACTACAAAGCTACTGTGATAAAATCAGCATTCTATTGGCAACATAGTAGACCTGAGGATCAGTGGAATAGATTAGAAGATGCAGAGGCCTCTACAAACACACTCAGCCACCTGATCTTTGACTAAGGGGCCAAACATACTTACTGAAAGAAAGATAGCCTCTTTAACTAATGGTGCTGGAAAAACTGGCCCTCTACTTGCTGAAAACTAAAACTTTACCCAGGACTATCACCATGCACTACACTAAAGACAAAATGGATTAAAGGTCTAAATATTAAAACAGAAACACTAAATCTCCTGGAAGAGAAAATAGGAAGAACTCTTGAAGACATAGAGTTAGGCAAACATTTCATGAACAAAAATGAAAATATAGGGATAACTCTTCAGAGGATTAACAACAGGGACCTCCTCTTATTGAGAAGTTTTTTTTCACATGAAAAGAAATTACCAGCAAATGAAAGACAACCCACAAATTTGGAAAAAATGTTTACTGATAAGCACTCAGGCAAAGGTCTCGCCTCTAGAATTTATAAAGAACTAAAAATCATTATGGTCCCAAAATTTAAAGATCCAATCCAGAAATGGTTATCCAAGATGAATACATACTTCTTAAAGGATGAAATTAAAGAAATGAATAAATATATGAAAAAATGCTCCACAGCACTAGCCATCGTGAAATGCAGATTAAAACAACACTGAGATACCATCTCACCTGAGAAATGTAAATTAAAACAACACTCAGATACTATCTCACCCCAGAAAGAATGGCTATCATAAAGAAATCAACCAACAACAAATGTTGGAGAGGCTGTGGGGAAAAAGCAACCCTTCTCCACTGCTGGTGGGAATGTAGACTGGTGCAACTCATGGAAATCAATATGGGTATTCCTTAAAAAACTAGGACTGGAAATCCCATTTAATCTAGCTATCCCCCTACTGGGAATTTTCCTGGAGGAACTGAAAACAGCATATCATAGTGGTATATATGTACCTATGTTTATAACTGCACAATTTGTGATGGCCAAATTTTGGAAACAACCAAGATGCCTGTGACCTGAAGAATGGATGAAAAAGATGTGGTATTTTTATACAATGGCATATTACTCAGCCATAAAAATGAGGTGTAAAAAGTAAAGCCATCTTAACAGGCTGAGCCATAAAAGGCTCAACAACTTCTGACATTACCAGTCCAATAGATAACCCACTGCAGTTATGGACTCCTGGACTGTATTGGGTTATTTTGTTTATTTCACTCAGCTACAATATTTTTATGGCAATGTAATACCCATGTCTGACAAAACTAAGCAAACAAGGATGTATAAATAAAGGACCATTTTGTATCTGTATATACAAAATAGCCAGGATATATATATATATATATATATATATATATATATATATATATATATATATATATATATAAGCACTCAGGCAAAGGTCTCGTCTATAGAATTTATAAAGAACTAAAAATCATTATGGTCCCAAAATTTAAAGATCCAATCCAGAAATGGTTATCCAAGATGAATACATACTTCTTATATATATATATATATAGCTACTTTTTCTTAATTCATTGAAAACAGATATTTGTACTAATAGTGTTTAGACAGGATACTATGTCTGCATCTGGTGTTATGAATAACCACTACAAAGAGAAAAATATGCAGTGTATTAATTATTGTGACTGTCCTAGCTTGTTTTAAAACTTTCTCATTACTCTTTGTTTCACAATAAAATTAATAATAAAACATAAAACATAACAAGAAAAAATGACTAACACAAATGGAAGAGGAGAGGAACCCATATATGTTTTCAAGACCTTTTAGAAAACTAAGATTGCTCCTTTGGCCACAAATATGCAAATCTACAGAAAGGGTGATAAAAGACCTCAGAGGAATGGGTACTATGCAAAAAGGAATGTCTCACAAATGTTACCATGGCAAAATAGGAAGAGTCCACAATGTTACCCTGCATGCTGTTGGCACTGTTGTAAATGAGCAAGTTAAGAGCAAGATATTTGCAAAGAGGATTAATGCGCATACTGAGCTATTAAACACTCAAACAGTCATGATAGCTTCCTAAAACGTGTCAAGGAAAATAATGAGGAAGAGAAGGAAGCCAAAGAGAAAGGTAGCTGGGTTCAACTGAATTGGCAGCCTGCCTCTCCCACAAAAGCACACTTTATGAAGACCAATGGAAAGGAGCCTGAGTTATTGGAACCTGTTGCCTGTGAATTCATGGCATAAATTGGGGGTGTTCCCCCCCGTTCCATTCAACACCTAATTGGCATCTGAAGTGTTCTAGGTCCTACGTGAAAATAAAATCATCCTGTGTTATAAGGGTGGCTTTCTTAGTTTAACAGGCATGTGGTGCTTTCTTACCTCAAAAATAATTGCAGCAGATTTTCACTGTACCTAGTAACTGTGTCTAGTCTTTACTCTTCAGTGCTTTTCTTGCTGAAAGATATTGCTGAGGCATTGTGCAGGTCTATACCCAAATATTCAAATATTTATAAAATGTTTATATTGGCTTGAAGATCCTATAAATCATCATGTGGAAAAAATGTGTCAAAATAAATGGAAGTCACTTCAGAAACAAATGTAAGTCCATTTCAGTTAAGTAAATTGTTTAAAGCACACACAAAAAAGAATTATATTTTGATATTGAAGTTTAGATTTGCATTAGGACTTGTATGTTGCCTGATTTTATATTTGTATCTGTCCATATACCTGCTTTCTTAATTTGATGCAAGTTCTAGGAAATTCTTGGTTAAAGTATCTTTTCTAGGTTCAATTCCCCTAACCTTCTCCAGAGCCCCACTTCATCCTCTCTGCTTTGGCCTGCATGAGTGGTGGCCCTGTTCCTTGCCAATAAAGCTGTTTTGTTTTCTATATTTCTTTTCATGTCTCCAAGTCAAAGCCTGAATTATATTACTCCTCCTCTTGGTGGTTGACTTACATGTGGGCATGGCATTATTATAAAAATGGCCATATATTATAAAAATATTGTTTAGGGGGCTGAGGAGATGGCTTAGTGGAATAAGCACTTCCCTGGCAAGTTCAAGAGCCTAAGTTCAATCCCTGGTTCTGAAAAAAAAAAAATTGCTTTTCCTCACTATTTTCTCTGGATACTGATCAAAAAGCTGTAAAATATTTTTCTTCTCAAATTTGGACTATAGACCAAGGATGGTATGTACAATCTCACTTAACCTTCAAAAGACCACCAGTTAAATATTGTTAGTTGGTGTTCTCACAAATTGAAAAACCGAGGTGCAGTAAACTAAACAACCATATCACTCAAGCAATACATGTTGAAATGCTTTGCACAGATAATCTTCATAGACAATATAATATAGTAAATCATTTAAAAGTTTGTATTTTTTTCATGAAAAGCTAAAGTGCATTTTCACAAGTTCTTTTCTCAAGTTTGCTGAAACTGCACATTAAAATATTTCAGGTTCCCAGAATAACATTAAATTATGTCACTACTTTAAATTATTTAACCCTATTCTTATTAAGTCAAGTTTCAGGAAGTGATCATGTTAGAGGCCACCACATCTAGCCTGCCTTCCCTCAATAAATATTTGTTAACTTGGTTAGCTAAGTAAAAAATAAATTAAGAAAATTTTGTTTTCCTTTTTCTTAAATACATCAGTCTAATTTACAGTTGAGTTCTTGAGCAAAATACAAAACATAAAATGAAACAAATAACATTTAATTTAATTATTAAGTGAAAATGCTCTCCTTTCAGGAAATAAGACCAGAACTTTTAACTGGAACCCTTTTCAATTCCTAAGAAGTAGTGGTTTGGCAAACAATATTTGAATTACTAATTTTAGCTGGTATTGGGTAAAATTTTATTGCCCTTTATCTCTTTTCCTATTCTCATGTTCCCTAGCCAATCTCTCCAAGGTTAAGGATGGAAACACTAACATTTGTATACTAAGTGTTCCATAAGTTTTAAATTTAATTGTAAAAGTAAGCCACAAGTTTATGTATAATTTTCTCCCATTTTGTAGCCTGAAAATTTGACAAATCAAGCATAAGTGTATTTAAGGTCTTTTTTTTTTTTTTTGGTGCAGGGCCTCACTGTGCAACTCAGACTCATAGTGATCCTCCTGATTTCTGTCTTCCTAGTGCTGGGATTATAGGAGTTCACCACAACACCTGGATTCCATCAGTGGAATTGAACCTCTTACCCAAGCAAGAGCTTAGTCTGCTGAGCTATACTGCCGGCCCTATAAGTGTGTTTAGAATGTTGCTTCCTTTTTATTAATCTAGCTACATCATAAATTACAATGCCCAATTGCAATTTTGTACTAAAATTTCTTATTGTATTTGTAGGAGGCCTGCAAATTTACTAATTTCTTCTTACACTTGTAAAGACTTTATATATGAAGTTATGCTATACTCCCCATTTTTAAATAATTTTTAGGAGTGTCGAAAACACTGAATAAGTATAGTTTATGTCTAGTAAGTTAAATAATCTATGCATCTATTACACTTAAATATCCACATAATAAATTTAAAAATTTCTGCCTTTAACATTTGATAATTTAGAATATGTTCTCTAATTCCTTTTTTCTATTTTCAAGAGACAATAAAATAGTCTATTTATTAAGAGCTATAAAAATATCCAGAAAGATAAATAAATGTGATATGATGATATTTGTCCTAATAAAAATATCCAGAAAGATAAATAAATGTGATATGATGATATTTGTCCTAATACAAAGGACTTTCATCACATTGTTTCCTTTCACAATGGCCTTCAAATCACAGGAGGCTGTTGATGCCATGCTTTTCCTCTTCTTTTACTGTAGGCTCTGGGGTTTCTGAATCAGAATCCCACCCTCAGTCTTCTCATTTATAAATCAAATTCATTTTCAATCCATTGTTTAGAGAGAGCATACCTTTTTCTGTTCCACGAAGAGCACTTTTTTTTCACAGTTGGATCATAATGCAAAAGAGTTAGCTTCTCCAGGAGTTGGCCTCTGCTGGCATTGAAGGTAATACCTGGCCTGGCCTGGCTCACCATTTTCACCAAAAGGATTTCTTTTTTAATTAATTTATTTTTTATTTTATTGAAATACAAATAACGCTGAGACAGTTTTGAGATACCTTAACAGGATGGATTCAGTGAGGGTTTCAGTGAATTTGACAGGTGGAGAAACTGCTTATTATATTATAAAAATGTTATTTTCCTCACTACAAAAAACCTTGCATTATTTTTAAAGTTACTTAAAAAAGAAACTTGTCTAATGGCTATAGCTAATGATTCCAGAACTATATTGAACAGGAGGTGTGATAGAGGACATCTTTCTGAGATCTGAGAGTAAAAGATTTCAGTTTTTCCCCATTTAGAATTATGTTAGCCATTGGGTTGTCATAGATGGCTTTTATCAAATTGAAATACAGGCCTTCTACTCCAATTGTCTATAGGATTTTGAACACAAATAAGTGTTGGAGTTTGTCAACAGCCTTTTTTGCATCAATTGAGATGATCAGGGAGATGGCTCAGTGGAATAAGCACTTCCCTGGCAAGTGCATGGGCCTGAGTTCAATCCTCAGTTCTACAAAAAGAGAGAGAGAGAAAGAGATAATCATGTGGTTTTTAGATTTTGCTCTATTGATATAGTATATTGCATTAATAGATTTGTGAATATTGAACCATTCTTGCATCCCTGGGCTGAATTCTACCTCGTCATGGTATATGATCTTGATGATTTGCTGTATTCTATTTGCTAGGATTTTGTTGAACATTTTTACATCTATGTTCATGACAGAATTTGGCCTGTGGTTCCCTTTTTTACTTGTGTCTTTCCCTTGAAAAGGACTGTTTCCTTTTCAATTTTATTGAAGAGTTTCAGGAGTGTAGCACTTATACCTTCAGTAAATTTCTTGTAGAATTCAGCTGTGAATCTATCAGGACCTGGACTTTTCTTTCTTGGAAGGCTTTTTATTGCATTTCATATTTCATTGGCTCTTATCGGCTTATTGACAGTTGTTATATCTTCTTGATTTAGTTTTGGTAATTTGTACCTTTCTAGGAATCTGTCCATTTCATCTTTGTCTTCTATTCTGTGAGAGTAAAGATTCTCAAAGTAGTTGATAATCTTCTGAATTTCTACTGGGTCTGTGGTGATTACACCCTTTTCATTCCTTCTTACTTGTATTTGAATTTTTTCTATCCTTTTTGATGAGGTTAGCTGGAGGCTTATTGATCTTAGTCTTTCAAAGAACCAGCTTTTTGATTTGTTCATCCTTTGAACTGTTTTTCTTGGTCTGTATTGAAATAATTTCTGCTCTGATTTTTATGATTTCTTCCCATCTTTGAGCTCCGGGTTTGGTTTGCTCTTCCTTTTCTATATGGCAGAGGTGCAGCATGAGGGTGTTTATTTGTTCCCATTCTGTTTTCCTAATGTGTGAGTTCACAGCTATGAGTTTCCCTCTGAGACCTGGTTTCATCCCATCCCATTAATTCTGATAAGTTGTGGTTGAATTTTCATTGAATTGTAGATATTGTTGAATTTCTTATATAGTTTCTTCTGTGACCCATTGATTATTGAGTAGGGTGTTGTTTAATTCCCATGTGTTTATGGGATTTTCTGGTTTCTGTTGTCTTTTTTGTTGTTGTTGTTTTTGTTGTGGAACCAGGGATTGAACTCAGGCTCTTGTGCTTGCCAGGGAAGCACTTAATCCACTGAGCCATCTACCTGGCCCCCTCTTTTGTCGTTTATTTCCAGTTTCATTACACTGTGGTCAGATAATATGCATGGGATCATTTCTGTTTTCTTGCATGTACTTAAGCATGACCTATGGACTAGTATGTTGGCTATTTCAGAAAATGACCCATGTGCAGCTGAAAAAATGTGTATTCAGCTGTGGTTGGGTGGAACACTGTATATGTCCACCAAGTAGATTTGTTCCAAGCTCTGGTTCAGTTCCGCTAATTTTTTGGTAACTTTTAGTCAGCTTGATCTATATTTTTGGGATAAGTGGGTGTTAAGTTTTCCTATTAAGATTGTGGTATTGGATTGGACTTTTCATGTCCATTAAAATTTGTCTTACATAGTTGGGTGCTCCCATGCTTGGTGCATACATATTTATGAGTGTTACCTCTTCCTCTTGAATTTTTTCCCTAACCAGTATATAGTGGCCTTCTTTATTTTGCATGATCACTGTTGGTTTGAAGTTGAGACTGTCTGAGAACAGAATTGTTACTCCTGCTTTTTTCTGAGGTGTGGAGGCATGTAGTATTGTTTTCCATCCTTTGACTTTGAGCCTATGAATTTCTTTATTAGTTGTGTGTGTTTCTTGTATACAGCATATTGTTCCATTTTGTTTCCTAATCCACTGTGCCAGACTACTTCTCTTAATTGGTGAATTGAGTCCATTCACATTGATGATTATAATTGAGATATGTTGACTTATGATTAATATGTTATTTACCTGCTGTTTAATTGTTTGCCGTATTTAGTGGATTCCTTCTGTTCTCATTTGTAGAGTTCTGATCATTTTGATCCCTCTCTAGAACATCTTTCTGTGTAGGGTTGGCTTTGTTATCATGAAATTCTTTAATTGTTCTTTGTCATGGAAGTATTTCACTTCTCCATCAAACTTGAAAGAGAGTTTTTCAGGGTATAGTAGCCTGGGCTGGAATTTGTTTTCATAGAGGACTTGAAGTACTGTGCTCCATGCTCTTCTTGCCTTCATAGTTTGTGAAGAGAAGTCAGCTGTGATTCTAATGGGTTTTCCTTTGAATGTGATCTTCTATTCTCTAGCAGATATTATTCCTGTGTTGGATTTCTAGGATCTTGACTATTATATGTCTCGATGTGTTTTAAATTGGGTTAAGGTTATTGGCATTCTGAATGCTTCAGTTACCTGAATGTCATATTGTTTCTTCATATTTGGGATATTTTCTGCTATTACTTCTGCCCGTATTCTTTTTTATATCATTTGTGTTGACTCCATCCTTCTCATTGATGCCTATTAGTCTGACATTGTTCATCTTTGCATCATCTTTCAGGTGATGAAGTATTTTTTCCTGCATCCTTGTTGTTTTTAAGAGATCCTTTTTTACCTTTTCACCAGCGTCTTCAAGATCTGAAACTCTGTCTTCACTTTCATTCAAACAGTTTTGCAGGCTTGTGGTTGAGATTTTAAATTACTCTATATCTCTTTGATTCCTCTTCATGTGATCTATTTCCTTCCTGCATTGCTCATTCAAAGAATCCATTATTTTTCTAATCTTCTCTTTTTTTAATCAATGTCTTCTTTAAAAGTAGTTATTAATTCTTTTAATGATGATATTTTTTCAGATTACATTTCTAACATATGTTTCTATAATTGATTTTTTGCTTCAGGTGCTGTGAATTCTGAGATTTCTTGTTTTATTTCAGAAGTTAATTCCACTCTGTGTTCTTCCATACCTTTCTGCTGTTGTTTGTTTACTTCTGATGTTATTGATTCATACATTTCAGCTGATCTAGTTTCCTTTGCACTTTTCTGGGTGGGCATTGGATTTCCTCCACATGTTTCTGTATTTGATTCTTTACTTCTAATGCTATGAATTCAGAGATCTTTTTACTTCAGAAATTGATTATGCTCTCATGTCCTCTATACCTTTCTGCTCTTTTTTCTTTACTTCTGGTCCTATTGATTCATACATTTCAGCTTAACTAGTATCTGCTACACCACAAGGCCTAAGATTGCATTTCGCTCCTTGTCTGTATCATTTTGTATAGCACTGACCTCTGACCTTTGATGTAGAGCTTTGGTGCAGTTATAACCTTAGCACCCACTGAGATTTGGGTGCAGCTCCATTAAGTTTGAGTTTTTGCAGTTATTCCTGGCTTGGGTCTAGCTGTTGTGTTCAGCTCCTTCCTGTTGCATCCCTTGGAAGTGAATCTGTTGTGTCCCTCTTATGCAACTGTGAGCCTGTGGTACCCTTCTATTGTTCCTCTGGCACAGGTAGCAAAGGGGAGTACAGAAGCTTTCCCATACACTAGCCAGGACTGGGCTTGGGTTGGATCTAGGGGTCTCAAGAGTGTTGCAGAAGTTCTCACTCACTGGGCAGGATTGGGATTGGGGGCTCCGGAGGGATGGAGGTGTCCTGAGGGTGTGGTAGAGGGTCTCACTCATGAGGCATGCCTGAGTTTTGGTCAGGAGAGGTCCTGCAGGTGCAGGGTTGCTGGAAGCTCTTACACACACTCGCTGGGCCTGGGCTGAGCTGGATGCGGTGTGTGGGGGAGGTCCGAAGAACACGGGGAAAGATCTCTCTCGCTCGGCTGAGCTTGGTCCAGCAGGCGCAGGAGAGAGCAGAAGCTCTCCCCCACACTCACAGGGCCTGGGGCTTGGTGGATCTGGAGCAGGCCCAAGAACACGGCTGAAGATGTCATTTCAAGGGCCTGGGGAAAACTACTAACAAAGACACACCCATCTGATACTGGTAATATTTTGAAAGTACATATAGGTATAGATTCAGCAATTATATAATGAGATATCTCTGAAAAATAATAGACTGCTTTCATCTACACTAAATACCAATGGTAAATATTAGTTGTGTGTATGTGTGTGTGTCTGTGTGTCTGTGTGTCTGTGTGATTTTACTTACTTTATATTTTTTCCTTGGTTTCTTCTTTTTTTATGAGAAAGAGGATAACTGGGCACCTCTCAAGAAAATGGAATCATAAAGGAGGAAAGGACTATACAGAAAGACTATTGAGAAGCAGTATGACAGTAATCATAAAAGTGTGAATATTTCCAGAGTTAAAAATATATTAACTGTTTTCAAATGTGTTTCATGTAGTTTTTATGATGAAATTTAGAACTGAAGTTTCTTCCTTTACTTTTTCATTGTGTGGTATTTCCTCTCTGTAAGCAATGATTCTGACGTTACTGTGGTCCTTTATTCTTAGGCATTCATTGCATGCACGTTTGTCTGAAATAACTGTGTTGTTAATATCTTATTTATTTTTTTTTAATTTATATAATTCATTTTACTACACTGATATATTTTTATTAAACTTGTTTTCTAACTGGATGTGTGTTTTAGTTGACACCATTTTAACTACTGTCTTATTTTTATTAGTCTCAATGCATCACAATGCAATGTATTTACTGTCATTTCCATGAACGCTTTGATTATTTTCAGATTTTTGCTATTTTGAAAATATTGGTGAAATAAATATTCATATCTCTGGTGTTACTGTACAAAAGCCTAAATGTGGACAGTGTATCCAATATGCCCACCAGCTACTTGCTAGTTATTGGCATTTGCTTTTTGTGGCAGCTGGGACTGTTTTATTGAGGGTTTCCAGCTTTGACAGATACAAACATAAAAATGTGATTTTTTTCCCCTCAAATTAAGATTAATAACTCTGCTCTTTTAAATCTCCTTCTCTGCTGGGTAATAGATTTGTAACAGCATTGTAAGTAGATCCTGTGATGTTGTGATTATTTTTAATGATTTCTACTTCATTTATTCCAGTTAAACCTCACTGTCACACCTCATGCAAGATTAATCTGCTCTCTCATTAGAGTGCAGAGATATGACTCTAGGAACAAGTAGAGCAGAAGCCAACAGGATTTGCTATTTCACTCTTGGCATGTGAGAGGCAATGTAGTCAGGGTATGGTTTGCTTTGCAAAACTTCTACCTCATCTCTTCTGCAAGATCTTCTTACATTAATGGTCTTCTGTAGGAAGCTGAAGGTTTGCTTCTCTCATAGGTGTTGTATGGTTTAAATCTAAAATGTCCGCCCAAAATCTCATGTGTTCAAATATGGGGACTTTGGAGTATGATTGTGTCATGGGTCTTTCTATTCTTATGAAATGATGAATCATTTGGTGAGTTCATTGCTGAATGTGGTGTTAGGAGGTGGGGCCTGATTGAAATTGGAGGCGGGGCTGACCTGGGAAGTTGTGTTTTTATTCCTGGTTCCTCCCATGTCTCTCTGTTTTTTGGATGCCAGAGGTTGAGCTTGTTCTACCATGGAGCCAGTTAACTATAGGTTGAATTGTCTGAAACTGTGAACCAGAATGAATCCTCCTTTAAGTTTTGGGTGTGAGATGATTTGTCCCAACAACAGGAAAGTGATTAATATACTGGGCTACTATATGTTTTTGACCTTTGGTTGATTCTTCCATTAATATGGGTAAAAATATACATGATGGGAGGGCATGATCACCTTACCACAGTCTCAACTGTGACCCATGATACCTTTCTAGTGACAGCCATGATTTCCTCATCCCTTCTAAAAGTTAATTTTTCCAAACACCTTTTAAAGGAAACATGACATTGATTAGTTGGCTTTGCTCTGTTATCATGTTTCCATTGAAACTACTGAGCTACTTGCCTGAAACTTCAGAGGCCTATGTGTGTAGTACCTCCTGATCTTCTTTTTCCTCAACTCCAGCTCTATTCCTAGCCCTGTACCTAACCCTAACTCTGTCCCAAAACCTAACCTTGACTCTATTCTCTACTCTAAATACAACTCAATCCTGACTGTTAACACTAATCCTAATTCTATGCTTAGACCTAAGCCTGACTCTGTCCCTAGCCATAACCCTCACATTAAGCCTAACCTTACTGCTACTTTATCCCTAAAGCTAACCTTAACTCTATGCATAACTCTAAGCATAAATTGATCCCTAAAGCTAATGTTAACCCTAAATCTATCCCAAATCCTAACACTAACTCCAATCCTAATCCTAATGCTAACTCTATCCCTAAAGCTAACCCTAACTCTATTCCTAACCTTAAGTATAAATCGATCCTTAAAGCTAACTATACATCTATCCCAATATCTAACCCTAACTCTGTCTGTAACACTAAACCTAACTATCCATATCCCTAAACTTAAACCTAAGTCTGTCCCTAAAGCTAATGTTAACTCTACCCCTAACCGTAACCCTAACCCCAACTCTATCTATGACCCTATCTGCAAGCATAATGCTAAATGTAATGCTAAATTTAACCCTAACCCTAAGAAGATCCCTAACCCTAACTTTAGCCATAAATCTATCCCTAATATTAACCCTAACTCTACATCTAAATTTAAGTATAGCTTCATCCAGAAACCTAATCCTAAATGAACTCTATCCCTAATCCTAACCCTATATCATTCCCTAACCTTAACCTTAATTCTTTCCTAACCCTAAACCTATCCTTAAATCTATCCCTAACACTAAGCATAACTCACTGCCTAACACTGATGCTCATCCTAACACCAACTCTATCTGTAACATTAATTCAAACAATAACTCTATCCCTAACTCTAAACCTAAATCTACTTAACCATAGCCCTATATCTATCCCTAAACTTAACACTACTTCTATCCCTAAACTTAAGCCTATCCCAAACACTAAGCATAACTCAATCACTAATGCTGATCCTAAGACTAACTCTATCTCTAAACTTAACCTGAATCATAACTCTATCCCAAACTCTGACTAAACTGATCCCATGTACCACAAATAACTGGATCCCTAGGGGCTAGGGAGATGGTTCAGTAGAATAAGCTCTTTCTTGGCAGGGGAATGGGCCTGAGTTCATCCCCAGTACCACACAAAAAAAAAAAAAAAAAAAAAAAAAAAAAACTGGATCCCTAACACTAACTCTAGCCATAACTCTCCCTAACCCTAACTCTGTCCTTCATCCTAACCCTAACTCTATCCTTAGCCTTAGCCTTGATGGTAAATCTCTCCCTAACCTTAAACCTAATTATTTTCCTAACTGTAATGCTAACCCTAACTCTATCCCTAACCAAAACCCTAACTCTATTCCTAACCCTAGGATAACTCAGTCCCTAACTCTAACCCTAACTCTATCACTAATTCTAACCTTATCCCTAACTCTATATCCCTAACCATAAACCTAACTCTATCCCTTGCCCTAACCCCAAACCTAACTTGATTCTTAACTCTAACTCCCTTTTCACAACACTAACTCTTTTCTAATTCTAACACCAGCTATGTAAATAATATTAGCCCCAACTCTCTAAGTCTTACCCTAACCATAATCTATCACTAACCCTAAACCTCACCTTAACTCTATGCCAAGCCCAAACCCTAACTTTATCTCCAACCACAAGCATATCTCTATTTCTCAATCCCTAACCCTAACTGGATCCCAAATCCTAACCATAAATCAATCCCTAATACTAATATTAATACTAATATTAACTCTGTACCTAAATTTAAGTATAACTTTATCCCTAAACCTAACTGTAACTCTATCCTAACCATAAGCATAAATCTACCCATAACACTAACCTTAATCATAGCACTATTCCTTAATATAACCATATCTCTAACCCTAAACTTTAACCCTAATCCTGATTCTGTCCCTAACCCTAACCCTAAACTGATCCTTTGCTGTAACTAAGCATAACTGCAGCCCTAATGCTAACCCTAATCCAAACTCTGTCCCTAACCTTAAACATAACTTTATTCCTAGCTCTAAAGGTAATCCTAACTCTATCCCTAACTGTAACCATAAAGATGACTGTATCCCTAATGCTAAACTTAACACTAATATGGTCCCCAATCCTAAACCCAATCATAAATTTATCCTTAACACTAACACTGACTCTATCCATAAACATAAACACACCTCTATCCATAAATCAAATCCCAAATAAAACTTTATCTCTAACTCTAAGCCTAATGTGATCACTAAACTTAACCCTAAACCAACCCTTAATTCTATGACAATCTCTAAGAATAACTTGATTCCAAACACTAACCCTAACCATAACTCTTCTCTCTAACCATACACTAACTCTGTCCATAACACTAATCCTAACTCTATCCCTCACCCTGACCCTAACACTATCCCTAAACCTAAGCATAGCATGATCCCTAACACTAGCACTAAATTTATACCTAGCCCTAAACCTAACATTGTCCCTAACCCTAACCCTGTCCATAAATCTAACCCTATTCGTATTCATGACCCTAAGAATAACTCCATTTGTAAACCTAACTATACCTCTATGCCTAACTAACTTTGTCCCTAACTCTAAGCCTAAACCTAATGCTAACCCTAACTTAACTCTGTCCATAAATCTAACCCTATTACCATCCATATCCCAACCCTAACTCTGTCTCTAACCCTAAACTTAACCCTAAATCTATCCCCAACCATAACTCCAAACCTAACTGAATACCTACCACTAATCCTAACCATAATCAATCCCTAACTTTAACTCTAACCCTAACTATTCTGCACACTAAATGTATCCCTAATCTTAACTGTATCTAGATCCCTAGAGCTACCAAAGCCTTATGTCTATCCCTATCCATAACTCTATCCCTAACTGTAATCCTAATCTTAACTGAAACCCTAACCCTAATACTATCCCTAATTCTATCCTTAAACCTAACTATACTCCTAACTCTAAAGATAATTCAATCCCTAACCAAAACCATAATTCTAGCACTACCTGTAACCCTAATCTTACCTGTATTCCTTACAATAACCCTAACTGTACCCCTAAAACTAACTCTCCCATAAAACTAACTTAAATCTCTCCCTAAACCTAACTGTAACTCTATACCTAATCCTAAACTTAACCCTAACTCTATCCCTATACTTAATCCTAAACATAACTCTACCCTGAATGCTAACTTTAAATCTATTCCTAAACATAAGCATAAGCAGATCCCTAATAATAAACCTAGCCATAACTCTACCCCTAACCCTAACTCTCTCACTAACCCTAACCCTGACAATCTCTAAGAATAAGTTGATTGCAAACACTAACCCTAACCATAGCTCTATCTCTCTAACCATACACTAACGCTGATCCTAACCCTAAATTTATCCCTAAACCTAATTCTGTCCCTAAATCTAACCTTATCCCTAGCCCTAAATTTAACTTACCTCTATCATAACCCTAACCCAACTCAATGTCTAACACTAAACCTAACTCTACCCCTCAACCTCATCCTAACCCTCACTCTACCAGTAACCCTAATCTGAACCCTAACTCTAAGACTAACCCTAATTCTATCCCTAAAGGTAACCTTAACTTTATTCCTAACCCTTATCTTAACTCTATCCCAAAACCTAACTCTAACCCTAACCTTAAACACATCTCAATTCCTACACTAAATCTGCCCCTCACACTAACCCTAAAATCTATACCTAGCCATAAACTCACCTTAACTCTATGCCTAACCCTAAAATTATCCCTAACTCTGTTACTAACACTAAGGATAAGTCATTCTCTAACCCTAATCTCAACCTTCCCATCCAAGTACTAACCAGGCCCAACCCTGCTTAGCTTCTGAGATCAGACAAGAGCAGATGCATTCAGGGTGATATGACTGTAGACCTTAATCCCAACCCTAACTGTAACTTTATCCCTAAATATAACACTATCCCTAAGCCTAAAACTGTTTTCTTCACCTTCCACCTAACACTGACTCTAGCTATAATCCTAACCCTAACTCTATCCCTTACCCCAAAACCAACTCTGTGCCTAACTCTAACAAGAACTCTCTACTTATACCTTACCCTAATGAACTCTATAACATAACTCTAGCCCTAACTCTATCACTAACTCTAACTCTAACACTAATCCTAACTCTACCCCAACACTAACCCTAATCTTAACTCCACCCTTAAATTTAATCCTAGTTCTATTTCTAACCCCAAGCCTAACTGCCCCAACCCTAACATAATTTCTAACTTTAATCCTACTTTAACTATCCTGAACCCTAAGCATATCTTGATCCTCAACCCTAACTTTACCCCCATCCCTAATCTTAATAGTATCCTGAACCTAATCCTAACCCAAACTCTATCCTTAACATTAACCCTAACACTAGCTGGATCCCTAACCTTAACCCTAAGCATAAATCTATCCCTAACTCTAACCCTAACTTTATCCCTACACATAAGCATAACTCTAATCCTAAACCAAACTCTGAATCTAACTCATCCCTAACCCTAACCATAACTCTACCCCTAAATCTATTCCTAACCCTAACTCTATCCCTAATGCTTTTTTTCTATTTTTTTGGTGCAGGGTCTCACTATGCAGGCAGCCCACATGCATAGTGATCTTCCTGCTTTTTGCCTCCCATGTGCTGGGATTACAGGTGCGCGCCACCACGCCTGGATTGCATCGCACCCAAAGGCAGGGCCGGTGCAGCTTGGGGAATCAAGGATCGAACACTGGTCCCTGCGCTTACCTAAGCAAGTGCTTAATCCACTGAGCTATACCGCCGGCCCTTCTATCCCTAATGCTAACCCTAATTCTAACTGGATCCTAACCCTAACCCTCACCATAAATCTATCCCTAACACTCACTAGAACTCTGTAACCTCAACTTAAGAATAACTTTACCCCTAAACCCAACCTTAAATCTACTTCTATTCCTAACCCTAACCCTAACTCTATGCCTTACCTGAACTCTAACTCTATCCTTAATCCTAATGCTAACTGTAATTCTATCCCTAACCCTAACTCTATCCCTAACCCTATACCCACCCCTAACTATCACTAACCATATACTAACCTATAAATACCAGTCATTCTAACCTTGTGATTGAGTCACATTCTGATAAACTAACATCAGTTAAAAATATAAAAAGTTGGGGACAGCCGTTCCTTCCTGACCTTGCTGGGGCACCACTAGATGGTGGAAGGTCCTCTCATGTCTGCCCACTTCTGTCCTTGCCAGGCTGTGGTCTCTGAGATCCCAACTGTGCTTGCAGCCCATTACCTACAGGACAGAAAAGGCTGCAGGACCCCCATTTAACTGGGAAATGCTGAACATAAAACAGGTGACCATGGGTGCATTTTAAAAGGTTTGCTTTGCAGAACAGAAGAGAGTGGGCCACAGTGTTAGGTTAAATGCCTCATGTAAAAGCAGCTGAAGCTGGAAGACAGGGCTCTGAAGAACACTTTGCAGCTGGAGAGATAATACCTGACTTGTCAAAAAAAAACAAAAGAATAGAAGCTAAGGTTGCCCCTTGGCCAAGAGGGCTATGATTGCTTATATCTTGCTGACACAAATTCTTCAAAATTGGTTGCAGTAATGAACTGTGTGTTGCAAAAGTGACAATGGCCCTCATTTTAGTGAATTAAACTTCTCCAAGTGAGCTGCTAAACCAAAGCAAATTTAGAAATGGGTTCATACCCATAAAACAAAGTATGTTGGTGTTTCTAAGTATTGGGAAGCTAGACTAAGTAATAAAAATGGAAAAAAGTTACAGGTTTATGATAATAAATCACTTTGGGTGTGACCTTCAGAAAATATATGAGGCAAATGACAAAAGGCTTTCTCAGAAAGCTGTCTGCAGCTAAGGTCAAGAACTCTAGATATTCTGGAGCACATCTGTGAGCTATGAGTATGTGCACAGAAACACCTAGGCCTCTAATCTTCCAAGCTACAAAAAACACTGACCTGGTGTATTGGGTACATTATGGCCTTGTTTATTGATACTGGCTGGGAAGGGTTTATACAAAATATAAAGACCCCAAAAAGTACTGTGACAGCACCATTGAATTCATTAGCATTGACACACACACAATGGTGTCACCATGAAAATGTAGATTTGGAAATATTTGGTTATTGCAAAGTCCAGAGGTTTGATGGCCATCTGCGTTGGGAGGGTAATTTGAAGGATGCATTGTTAGAGATTCTAAAACTGGATACAGAGACAATATTGCAAGTTTGATGAAGAAATGTTTTTTCTGAAAAAGCAATCCAGGTGAAGTTGCTAAATACATGGGGGCTGTGAAATTGGTGGGCTGTACTGAAAAGCCTCCTTATCAGAAGTTCCTTGATATTCTTTTGTAAGGGTTAAAAGCTGTAAGGATGTAAGGATGACGGCAAACTGGGCCTCAGTGTTACGAAGAACAGAAGTTTAAAAGCAAAATCAGCAACAAAGAAGAGAAAGACATGAAAGAATTTAGTGTGGGAGATCTGGAATGCTCCTGTTCCCAAATGAATGAGGTCCTGCAGACGTGTTTAAGAGCCAGGAAGAGAATCTAGAAGTAAATCCCATACTTGGAGCCAACTTTTCTTTGTTTTCATTGTATGTTTTCTCCTTCTGTGTTTTACTTTTCATGTGTGCCTTGTCGGGTGGGTATAATAATTAAAAACTTTGTCTTCGAAAAACTAAACAACACAGAAGAGGTAAAAAGTAATTATGTATCTAACCCAGTGTTATGGTTTATATCTAAATATCCCCCTGAAGTCTCATGTTTTGTTAGGTGGGGCTTTCAGGAGGTGATTGGATCATGAGGGGATTATATTCATCAGTGGATTAGTGTACCGTGGAGTTTATAGCTGGGTTGGGAAGTGAAACCTTGTAAATATATGTACATCACTGTGGGCATTGCCTGGAAGTGTAATGCTCCCACCCTCTCTCCATCTCTCCCAGCTTCCTGTTTACCATGCCATGTGCATGCTTCCCCAGCCATGCAGTCCTCTCTTGGAGCTAGTCCTGTCTTGTAGACTGAAACCTCTACAAACTATGGGTCAAAGTAAAGCCTTCTTCCATTAAATTGTGTGTGTTGAATATGATACCTCAGCAATAAGAAAGTCACTGTGGCATCTACCAAATGTCACAGGCTAGCATCATAGTACACTGAAGTGTATTGATTACTGTTGTGATTGAACCATAGCTTGCTGCTGATTTTCAGCATTGCTAGCTTGAGATAAACTAAAACTTTGAAGTCTTTTTTTTGTTTGTGTGTTGTGTCTTTTTTGCACCATTATAAAAAGTCAGGCAGTGTTAGCAAGTATTTCACATCACTTGCCACCTTTTCTATTTGGCCATTGCCTTTTCTGATTAGTACAAAGTTCTTCAAGGATAGTAATGCTGTGTATGTTGCAGATATTTTCCTCTAGTGTGTGGCTTATTTCTATTATCATATTTCAAAATTCTATTTAAATATTCTTTTCCTTTTTCCTGTGCCATTACATATCTAGTCTTTAACCAATTGCCAGTGTTGATATTTGGGAACTTCCTTGACCATGTTCACAACACGCTGGGTTGGAATTTTTTTTTTTTTTTTTTTTTTTTTTTTTTTTTTTTTT
>PVKA01034663.1:0-23296 GCA_004027165.1 Ctenomys sociabilis | reverse complement strand
CTTAGGATAACATGTAATGTCTTGGTGGATGGCGGTTGAATTAGTGGGAAACGTGCACACACCACTTGACTTTCTATGACAATGTCTTTATTAAATTTTATGAAAAAATATTGGTCCTGGTCGGCAGCATAAACTGGAAATAAGCTTTACCGTGAGAAGTTGGTACAGGAACGTCGCGGTCTTTCCTTTTTCTCACTCAGGCTCCCCTCCTGTCACTTTCCACTATCTGCATCTCCTGCTCCCCTTCTGACTTGAAAATCTCTTTTTTTTTTTTTTTTTTTTTGCGGAACTGGGGATTGAACTCAGGCCCTTATGTTTCCCAGGAAAGTGCTCATTCTACTGAGCCATCTCCCCGGCCCCCCCTTCTGACTTGAGAAAGCTCTCACTCTTCCTTCTCTCATCTCTCTTGTATTTTTCTCTTCCTTTATATCCTGGGAAAGGAAGACGACGGGAGAGCAGTTATTTCCTTTAGTTTGCATTCATTGATAACATTTTTTGTTGCACGTAGCGCTTCATTGCACCTACAATCTGTTTGGCCTTCTGTATATTCTCTATTCTTCTTCCTACACTGCTATTGTTAATTCTCACTGGAAAAAAAATAGACTCTGCCAATTATATTTTTTTACTTTAAAAAAATCAATGAAAAAATTAAAATACTGAAATTAAAAACAGTACAGAAGGGGCTGGGGAGATAGCTCAGCAGCTTAAACACATGCCTGGCAAGCTCAAGGTCCCGAGTATGAACCCTGTAGAAAGAAAGAAAGAAAGAAAGAAAGAAAGAAAGAAAGAAAGAAAGAAAGAAAGAAAGAAAGAAAGAAAGAAAGAAAGAAAGGAAGGAAGGAAGGAAGGAAGGAAGGAAGGAAGGAAGGAAGGAAGGAAGGAAGGAAGGAAGGAAGAAAAAAGAAAGAGAGAGAAGATAAACAATTTTACTAAGTGATGGCAAGATTCCTCAGTAGACTAAGTAGCTGCTTAGGCAAGTTCAGTGGCCAGGGTTCAATCCCTGGCACCACATAACCCACCGACCCTGCCCATTGGTGCACTGAGCCTGCACCTGAGTTCAGATGTGGTGCTCATGCCTGCAATCACAGTGCTGGGGAGGCTGATGCAGGAGGATTACTATGAGTCTGAACAGCATAGTGACACAGTGCACAAATTAAAAATAAATAATAATGTTGCTAGGCAAAATGATAACAATTCAACAATGCTTCTTATAGTCTACACTGTTCCCTTCAAAACAGCAGTTTATAGCAGTTAATTGGTGGCATGCTAACCCTGACTAACTATACATGCTGATACCTGTGAACCAAGCAATTACACTGAAGATAACAATGTGTAATACAAGAAACAAGCTTGGATTGCCTGTCATTCTGGTCATCTAAATAAGCACTTCTTGTCATGACATACCAATTATTACCATACTGTCTCTCAAGCAAAACTTTGCTGTTTTTTTTTTTTTTAAGTGGGTAATAAATGAAAAAAAAAAAAAAGACAGAAGGAAAAAAATGTCACAGGACTGTCCTGCTACAATGCTGTAATATGGTTAGTTTTCTAAATTTCTGTGTAAAAATATGTAATTGTTTATTCATATTCTTGAAATTCTTTTCATTTGTTAAATTTTTATCTCTGCATTCTGTAGAGACTTAAAACTTAACATATCAATACTTGATGGAAAAATACCTGTTCCATGTTATGCCTAAGATGTTTGATATTCAGGCAGATAGTGAAGTTACACCCTACTGCACATATTATAGGGTAATAATAAGCTTCTCTTCTGGAGGGATAACAACATAAGTTTGCAGACCAAAAATTTGAGCAATAGAAGGCCTGCAAGGACAGCCAACATTTTGACCATAGCCTTTCAATCTCCATGAAGACTCAGGACATAGGAAAATCTGTACTGTAACCCAGATGTGTCCCAAATTTTCTGATCAAAGAGATTATGGGGCCACAGAGGAAAGTGATCACGATGTATAGTGTACCTAAGGAGAGTCACATGGAGAGAAAACTTTCTCTCAGGCTTTCACAGAGAGCAAATTGGTGAAGCAATGGCCATGACTCATCCACATGCTTGACACTGACAAAGGATCTACAAAGTGAGGTACAGAGTTACAGGATAAACCCTGAGGGGACTTGACTGACCTCATCAGATACAAAACTTACATTTCTTGTTATATAGGTCTTGCTTTATCTTGGTCTTAACCATCCAGCAAAGTATAAAAACAAAGTATGGAAAATAAACCCATATTAGTATGCTGAGCTGTGAAAGACTCAAGTCAACTCCTCTGCGGATAACCTACTACTAATGTGGACTTCTGGACTGTGTTGGATTGTTTTGTTGAATTCACTCACCTACAGTATTTAGATGCCAATGGAATACTCATATCTGACAGGACTAAGCAATAAAAAGGGGATAGAAAGAAGGTCCATTCTGTATCTGTATATGCAGAATAGTTAGGATAGATATACACCTACTTTCACTTAAATCGATGAGAAGAAAGATTTGTACTAATAGTGTCTGGACAGGATATCCTCTCTATATCTTGTAATATGGATAACCACCAAGAAGATAACAATGTACAAGGTATTAACTATTGAAACTGTACTATTAATGATCTTTGAAACTGTCTGATTATTTGCTTCACAATAAAATTAAAAAAAACAGTAATTTTGATTTCCAGATACAAGCAAGTAAAATTGGTCAAAATATTTTTTTTAAATTTAAGCATTAAAGAAAAAAACAATAACTAAGCATTAACTATTCCTTACAACAACCAAATAGAAATCAGTTATAATTTTTGAAGCTATACTTTGTGTATACATATATATTTTTCATTTTCTTTCTCTTTCCCTTGCACTCATCCTAACTTTTTTCTTCCTTTTGAGCAGGTTTCTTCACAGTATTTACTGTAGTTTTTTTATTTTATTTAATCTTTGAGGTTCTCACACTGGGGAGACTATGATGTTTACACATGTGGACCTGATTTACTTCACTTATGAGTATTGTCTTAGCTAAAGTTTACATTTTTGACAGCCAAATAATATTGTGTGGACATACATCTTGAGTATTATTTTTAGAAGCAAACGTTCCATCATCCCTAAATATAGGACAAAGAGAAGATAACTAGGAAGACTTATTACTGTGAAGTGTTTGATAACAACACAACTACATGTTCTCCGAGAACAGCTTCTCGAACAGGTTTTATAGTTTATATTTAAAAGTAATTATGGAACTGGAGTTTAGCTCAGCAGTGCAGAACTTGCCTGGCCTAAGGCATGGAGCCTTAGGTTCCATCTCCAGCACCACAAAAAAGAAAGAAAAATGAAAAATGAAACACAATGGAGCACAGAAGCAAACAACTAGTTGATTTACTTTTAAAATGGACCTTGCTGGGGCAGTGTTGCACCCCTAGAATTTCACTGACCCAAGAGGCTGAAGCAGGAAGATCAAAAGTTGAAGGCAAGACTGGGCAATTTAATGAGCTATCTCAGAATGAAAAATAAGGAAGAGCTGAGGTTGTAAAGCAGTGATGGTGTGTTTATGCAGTCGACATGAGGCCCTGTGCTAAAACTGCATCAATGCAATGTACATAAATATAATGGGTAGAAATGACAGATAGATGGTAGGCAGTGAAGTAGATCGATGAAAAACAAATAGTTGATAGAGATAGATGATACAGGAATGATAGATAGATTGATGATAGATAGATCAATAGATAGATGGATAAAATAATCATTTGGTAACACTTATCCTTGAAAGTCACTTTATAATCAACACCTACTTTTAGAACTAAAGGACAACCAATTCTTTTTTTTCCTGCATTTTAGGGAAGGATCTACAGCGTGTTCTTGGTCTCATTACTAGATTGGACTCATAATGATCTGCCTGTTTACAGCCTCCCAAGAGCTGGGATTACAGGCACGTGCCACCATGCCCAGTCTCAATTGACATCTCAGTGCACCCTGGGTGCAGGGATGGCATGACAGGCCCAGGGATCAAACCCTGGGGCCCTGCACCTGCTTGCAGGTGCTTTAATCCACTAAGCTATTTGGCCAGCCCCAGCAATCAACTGTTACATAGCAATCCATAGCTAAAATAGCTTCCCTACATAGGCAAAAGCAGGTATCTCTTTAAAACATTAGTGTCACAGATGTTTGCAATATTTTCTTCTGGACTTCTGAATTTTTCTGAAGCCATTGTGTCAAATTCACTGTTCCTCTGGCTCTGGGAAATTGACATAGCAAATCACTTCCACTATTTCTTCCTAATGCACAGCCCCAGAGGCATGGCTGAGAATGCATCTAAGGCTGTCTACCTTTCAGAGACTTTTTATGATTATAAATTTTTGAGGTGGGAGTTTGGTTAAGACTGTGCCTGCTTTCGCTGCATAAACGGGAGCTCAGGAACATATTCTGCACTTTGACACCTGTAGACCCTTTCACTAGGGCATCCCTGTATAATTAGCTCTACTCAGCTCCTCCTGCTTTCCTCTTTTGTCAGGTGCCTGGGCTCCCTCCCATCTACTCTTTGAAGTTGAGATTAATTAAAAAGTCATTAACATTCCAACTCTGCAATGACACTACATAAATTAAATCTTGGTAGTGTTGAAAAGGAATAATGTGACCTAACCTTTCCTAAGTGTCATTTTTATCTACAATTCAAATTTCATTTGTGTGAGCAGGTTTCCTTCAAAATGCTGTTAATCTGAAGCACAAGGACTCAGATACAAATGACATAAATATGTTAGTTTTTAGCCCAGAGTATACAGATCATGTTTGCTGCACAGTTTGGAATGTATAGAAGTAGATAAGGAACAGTATAAAGGATCTGGTAAGCAAAGTGTGTCTTGATATTTTAAGTGGTTTGTTTCATTCCATTATTTATAGGAGGGGTGTTGGGTTTAAGATCCAAAGTGACCCCTGGAAACTTCCTTGGATTACAAATACCCTTGTGAGCTGCTGTGCACTTCCAAGGTGGATGGATGGATGAATCAGGAGGGCTCTAACGTCAGCCACAGATAAGCCACTGGTGAGATTATGGTTTGATGGCGCTGTTCGTAGCTGATGCAAATAGGAGCTGAGTCATGGGGTCATGATCCTGAGGACTGTATCTGGTGCCTGATCCTTTTCCTTTTGGCTTTTTCCACT
Organism: Ctenomys sociabilis; assembly: GCA_004027165.1. Lineage (NCBI taxonomy): Eukaryota > Metazoa > Chordata > Mammalia > Rodentia > Ctenomyidae > Ctenomys > Ctenomys sociabilis. The sequence goes on along the minus strand of PVKA01034663.1, from coordinate 18,151 downwards.
TTCCCTGCCTTTCCCATTGCTATGAGGCCAATAGCTTTGCCCTTTAAACCCTTCTGCCGTGATCTTTGTGGAGGGAGGGGAAGGGTCCACAGGATGTTCAAGGTCTCACTACTAGATCCGACTCATAGTGATCCGCCTGTTTAAAGCCTCCTAAATGCTGGGATTACGGGTGCACACCACCACACCCAGTCTCAATTGCGTCTCAGCCCACCCTGGGGGTGGGGCTGGCATGGCAGGCCTGGGGTTCGAATCCTGGCTCTCTGCACCTGCTTGCAGGCGCTTTAATCCACTCAGCTATTTGACCAGCCCTCTGACATGATTTTCTGCATGTCTGCAGCACAAGAAGCAAGGGAACTAGCTCACCATGGATGGGCACTTCTGAAACCGTGAGGCAAAATAAACTTTTCAACTTCATGGAGATGTTCACCAGGATTTTATCACAACAGTAAAAATCTGACTCACAAACGTATATTCTTGATCTTCATTTTTCTTTCTGCCTGTATTTATCTAGACAAAGGTGATACTCTTTGTCTTTGTTTTAGGGCAGCAGGGGAGATTTTTTTAAAAAACGTATTTTATGAAGTTAGTATAGTCTACAGGGTATCCAGGGTCTCATCACACAGATCGGACTCGTAGTGATCCTCCTGTTTTCAGGCTACCAAGCACTGGGATTACAGGCATCCACCACCAGGCCCAGTCTCAATCGCCATTTCAGTGCACCTCAGGGGCAGAGCTGGCATGGTACGATGGGGATGGAACCCCGGCCACTGCACTCTACTGAAGTAGGTGCTTTACCCCTCTGAGCTATCTGGCAGTACTGGAGATTGAGCCCAAGAATATTCTACCATTGAGCTACATCTTCAGGCGATTGATTGATATTTTGGGACAGAGTCTTGCTAAGCTGCCAAGGCTGACCTTTAACTTGTGCTCCTTCTGCATCCCCATGAGAAGAGTAGAAAGGATTGAGATGAGAATGAACTGGTTCCTCAGGGATTTGATGTGTAAGCTACAGACTCTAACTGAGGCCAAGAACACAGTTCCCCATAAATATACATTCTCTCTTCTACCTTCGGTCTTTGACTAGCCACAAGACAGCTGTTCTGTACTCAGCACAAAAGCTCAGAGAGGGACAAAAGATGTGTTGTGCATGACAGAAACCCTTGGGCCGGTTGTTACAGCAGGCACATGAAGAGTGTCACCGTAAGGGGTGAGTAGCAGCCATGGAAACCCCAAGAAAGACTGACGGGAAAGTAATTCATCTCCAGAGACATTGTGGGGATCGAGAAAGACTCCCGCAAAAGACTATGCTGAGTGTTTAAAGGACTGCAGCACGTTTTGATAGCCATTCTTTCTGGAGTGAGATGGTATCTCAGTGTTGTTTTTATTTGCATTTCATGGATGGGTAGCAGCCTTCAGCAAAAGAGAAAAGACCGCAAACTACACAACTTTCAATGGAAGAGCAGCAAATTACCAACGAAGGAGGAGAGTTCCACAGGAGTGCCAGCCGTTTGGTCAGACACAAGGAAAGGAGCTCCAGACGCCTTACCGAATTCATGAGACATGAAGTTGCCAATGAACTGTCGGAGTCACTTTCCATTGCAGGGAAAAAAAATGCTTCATACTCACATTTTAAAGGAGAGGTTTCGTTTGGCTCATGATCTTAGTGGTTCAGTCCATGGTTGGCTCCAAGGTAGAAATAAAATAGCAGATGGACACAGTGGAGGAAAGATGATGACCTCATGGCGGCCGGGAAGTAGAGAAAGAAGGGAAGGTCTAGGAAGATAGCTCAGTGGGTTAAGCACCTGCTTTGGCAAGCGCAGAGACCAGGGATTGACCCTTGATCCTGTATGCTCTCAGGTCCCACCTGCGGGGTGCGCTGAACCACAATCAAGCCCAAGCATGGTGGTACATGCCTGTAATTCCAGTGCTGGGGACGCTGAAAACAGGAGGATCACCATAAGTCTGAGCTGTGTAGTGAAAACCACTACCAAATACATAATTGGGGAAAAAAGAGAGAAGTCAGGGACAAGAATACACCTTTCTGGGTCATGATCCCTGGGACCCACCTCTAACATGGCCATGGAGAACACATTTAGGTCTAAGCGCATCAGTGGATCAATGCACTGATAAGTCCACTGGTCCCATCCCATGTTCCAAGAATTCAGCCCTGAGCCCCTGAGACTTCAGAGAACCATTTTGGATATAAGACCCAACAAAAGAATGTTAAAGGGGCTGCAGTTCAAAAGAAATTAGGAAAACTTCCCAATGCATTTTAAACAGGGAACTTGTTTTTCAGAAAGATTTCTCTGATTCTAACATATGTGTAGACTAGAGAGAAGAATGCAGAGTAATTCCAGGCCTGATGTGGTGCACACCAGTAACCCCGGGCTGAGGCAGAAACATCCCAGATGCGAGTCCAGTCTGAACAATTTAGCAACTTAATGAGAACTTGTGTCCAAACAAAACAAGTAAATGGAACAGGCTGTGGATGTATTTCAGTGTAAATAACTATGAGAAACAAAGTCCTATTATTTATAAGGCATGAGACTAAGGGTTTTTTTCTACAGCTACACAAAGGCAGCCACTCACAGTGAATAGACAAACTCACACATAGAAAGGTGTCCAAATCATTATTCTCACTGGAGAAACATCAGACACAGAAATGTGTGAACCTTGTGTTCCCACTTACATAAAATTTGGAAAGGTACAACAAATAGAGGACATGAGAGAGAATATCTCTCCCTTCCTGAAGTGGTGGGAAATCCAGAATGTCCGCAGAGAAAGTCAAAAGGACATCGTTAACAGCTCGGGGACATCACCAGTCCTGTTGAATGTTATATTTCATGATGTATAACAACACCTTGCACTATGTCAAAAAATGCAGTTTTCAGTACATCACGTATGCCTTTGAAGAATTGTTTGATGCAGGTAGAAAAGCAAGTTTCACTTACAGGACAGGTTAGAGTATGCAATAATAAATATCATATCATAATTTATACAGATAGGGAAGACATATCTACACAGAAACTGTACAAATACATTAAAGCAAATATCTGGAAGAAAATACATCTTGTAAATACTAAATACAGGGAAACTAGTGAGGCTAACTTATTAGAGAAAAGTTATTTGGTCAATGAATCATTGTGCCGTGAACAAAATCTGTGATAAGAAAAATGGCACACAGACTTCAGGAATAAAAACACAAAATAGGACCAGCCAGATAGCTCAGTGGACTAAAGTGCCTGCTTAGGCAGATGCAGGGACTGGGGTTCAGTCCCCGCCATGATGTGCCTGCCATGCCCCCAGGCTGTGCTGAGATAGTGCCTGAAACCAGGCGTAGTGACTCATGCCTGTAATCCCAGTGCTTGGGAGGATGAAAACAGGAGGATCACTATGAGGCCAATCTGTGTAGTGAGACCCCGTAGACCTTGTGCTAAAAAAAAAAAAAAAAAAAAAAAATTGACAAAACTAAAATGAGCTATATGTAAGTCTAGAAGTATGGAGAAGGAATTGGATATTAGCAATTAATATAGTGAAGAGATAAGCACTTTAATCCAAATAGAGAGGCTCAGAATGACTCAGTTGGCTCAGTTGGCTAATAAATGTACACATGACTAAGAAGAATTCTAGAACACATCCTTTATACATAAACCCTCCCTTTAAATCAATGATATGATATATACACCAAAGCAAGTCTCAATATATATCTGAATTCGAAAAGCATAGTGCCAAATCTCTGGCCATTACGGGAATTAATCTGGAATCCTCACAGGTTTACAAAAATATCTTAAGTCTGCTTGGTTCTTGAGCAAATGGCAACCTCAAAATGGAGCTAAGGAAAATGTTTTTAAATGAGCCCCATGAAAGATGTACATATAATCTTCTGGATACTCCTAAAGCAAAGAGTGCTACGCTGAGCACTTTATAAAGAAGAAAAACAGAATTAGTAAATTTAGAAAGTAAAACAATAAAGTAATCAAGAAGTTATAAAGGAGAACACACAGAATAAATTGAATTAAATAGAGTTAATATTATAGGGCAACGCTGACAAAAATCATAGATCAGTTCTGCATAAAGTGTAATAAAACCATAAAGTTATTAAGTCCTACAATAGATAGGGAAAGAGAGAGAGCGGGAATAATCAATATTAGCAATGAATAATGGAACACGGGAAGATCTTATTGTATTATAGGAGAAGCATTAAAGCAATAAATCCCTTGAAAGATGTTACTTAAAAACTGCGAGAATAAACAGAAAGCCTGCAGTCCTATATTCATTTAAAAAATTGAATTTCCATTCCTCATATTTCCAGAAGGAAACTGTTAGGCCTGCATAGCTTCATCAATGCATTCTATACACCATTCAAAGAACAAATAATTCCAATTTTATTGAAATTCTTATCCTGAACAGAGACAGGCTCACTCAATAAATCATTTTTGATAGTAACATAATCTTCATTCTCATAGTTGACAAGGCGACATAAGAAAGAATACTTATGAGTTGATCTCTTCGCACAGATGCAAAGCAAAAAAAAAAAAAAAAAAAAGAAAAGAAAACAGAAAGAAAAATTTTACAATCAGCTCCACCAGTATATGAAAAAGCATACTATTAAATCATAACCAAGCAGCTTTTGGCTAGAGCTTCAAGGTGCTACTATGACATAGGAGCATACTTCTGAAACTCAATCTATTTTTAAAACAATCATAAAACTAATGCTAAAAACATTAGAAACAATATAGAATTTCATTAAGCAAAGGGATAGGAATTCGACAATGGTTGTCATATTGCATATTGTTCTCTTCAGATTGGTTATTCAGATTACCAGATATAGGCATGCAAAATTGATCAAAAATTTATAAAAAATTAAGAAGGAGACAGAGGAAAAAATTGGCATTAACTGTTCCTTCCAATCCACCCACAGAAATCAGCAGTGCCATTATCCAAGGTATCCTGTGTATATGCATCTATCTTTCTTCTTCTCTTTCTTGGCTCATTTTTTTGTTGTTCATATTTCCAGGTCAGTGAGAACTAAGTAAGTTCTTGGACTCTGCTTCACAATGATGAGGAACAAAAGGTGAGCTTTGTTAGAAGGGATCCTATCGCTTCCAGAGTGGGGCTGAATGGAGGATTCGGGTGCAACAACGCTACTGAACGATGACATTAGATCTGCTGACCTCTAGCAAGATTTGTATTAATGGATTTTAAGTTTTTTCTAGTAATATATTTTTGTAACACATGATAAATACATGTGCTGTGGGGAACTTTTCGTATATGTAAAGCACCTTGTTCCATTCCATTTCTCCTCCCGCTCTTCTCCCCTCTTATCTCTCCTTGTGCCTAAGTTCCTCTCTCATCCATGATTATATTTGCAGATTCCTTTCTTTTCACAACCAGCACTGTTCTGGTAAACCTATTTCTCTAGCAGTACTCCTGACTGGGTGGGCTTTCTCTGGATCTATTGGGTTCCAGAGGGCTGAACTGGCCATCAGTGACTAATAAATTCTGTCAACACCTGAAAATGACTCCAACTTGTGTCTACTTAGTACTCAAACAACGTCAGGTCTTCTAGTGCCTGAGAATGAAAAAAGGGTCTTCTACCTTCCTGTGACTCCCAGTTCCTGCATGCAGTGTTTGAGGCTCAGTACTTCATGCATCTAGGTCCCATCAGACCCTGGGGAGGATTTCCCACCAACTCTAAACCACTTACGACTGCATCACCAAAACCCTTCCAGTGTCTGCAAGCTGTCTTCTGTGTTGTCCTCACCATATGGATTTTGAGCAGATACTTTTTGCGGCTTATTGGCCCTTTAATCCTGCTGACAAAAACCAACATAGATTTGCTATGGCAACAGCCTGCCAGCAATGTGGTGCATTAAAGCTTCCATCTTTCCCTTTTTTTCACCATGAATTCCTTAGAGGTATCTTCAAACCTCCTCGGTCCATCCATTTTTTAGAGCATATGCCACCTGCTAACTTACTATTTTAAACTATAATGGCTTTTGTTGGGGTCATCTCTGTGGTTCACTGTTCCTCAATCGTTTTCAAGATGAAACACAATCTCCTTAGCTTAACTCCTAGAGTCTGGCATAGCCTGGTCATCCGCTGTTCTTTAATTACCCGTGTCCTACCTTTGATAGTTATATAGAAGTGGCATTACTTGTGTAAATATCTTATAAAGTCGTAAACCACAAAAGTCACAAAACAATATAGTGTGCTTGGCCAAAGAGAGTGTTTCTCCCTTCTGTATCAACCTTCCACAGCAACAAGGGAGTTTCCAGAATATACTACACTGCATTTTATTTGAATCAGACTCTCCCTGGGTTATAAGCTCTCGAAGGAAACAGCACATATAGTTTGCTCAGTATTCCTAGTGTTTTGTCCGGAACACTATCTTTAGTCTGTATCATTGGGAAACACCATCATTGTGAGAATGTGCTCCATATAGGGGCTGGTTTACAGTCACTTGGAAAGACTGCCCAAATATTTATTCATTTAAAGGACTATTTACAAGCAGTATCTTGGCAGTTCTTCTTCCTCTTTTTTTTTTTTTAATCAGGAATCAGAATTTTGAGCTCTCCAGGCAAGTGCTTGTGTCACTGTGCTATATGCCCAGCCCCAACAATTCCTTTCAACAGTCATGCAATAAAAAATAAAACCCAAGAAAATTCCCAAAGGATCTTGCCTGACCACATCTGCCCTTGGAATCCCCCAGAGTGAGAGACTGAGGTATCACCCAACGAGGAAACAGGCAACGTTCCTGTCTCATGTTCTGCAAAATGGAGCTAAATTTTCCTGGTTATGAAATTCTCACTTAAGAAAATAGACATTTTTAAATCAACACTTGGATAGGACTTCGGGTCCTGTGACCTCAAAGCTCACTGTGTGATGGTAGGAGACATGTTTGCCTCCACAGCATCCGATTTAAAGTGGAAGGATTACCACACTAAAGGAAAAACAGGCAGTGTGCATCTTAAGGACACAGCACAACATAAACTGTCTGGCATTAAGGCAATCCTGAAGCATTTTCTACTACTGGTAAAGAAATAATAAAAGCTCTGTAATTTCAGACTACCCAGAAACCATGTAGTTTGAAAAGATTTGAGGATCTGTGCTTCAGACTTGAAGGTTACGTGTCCTGGCGGTGTGAGTCTGTGTTTTCGGGAAATTGACGCTGAAGTACATTTGAGAGGAAATTCTTCTCACTTGGCTGCCCTCCAATTTTCAAGGTCGTGAATACAGGTGAGTTCCACGCAGTGAAACTGGACCAGAAGGAACGTTGGGACAGATTGCGGGAAATCTCGATTTCTTCTATAGGCTGTAACTTTCGAGTTTGAATCCAGAAGGACAATAGTGTCAGGCTGAATTTTTATCCACATGGCAGCAATTTGCTTGGGTGCATACCTGACCACCAAGTGGAGGCAGGGTGTAGACTCAGGGCAGGCAGCAGAGGCAAAAGGCTACTGTGAAACTCTGATAGCCCTAACTCCCTTATATTCTCATGTCATGAGAAAAACTAGAATGTAGGCTTTCTTGTGCTCCCCCCAAGGATCCCAACTTACTGCATACACAACGTTGTGTGTTCCCCTTCCTGAAGGTGTAGGCTGGAACTTAGTGATACAGTTGTAGGGAAAACTGCAATAGGAATGGATGCTGCTTAGGAAAGAACCTTGCTAGTCCATGCTGTCAGTTGCTACAATGATCCACGGTGCCACGGGAAACCTTCCACTCCTCGCTGGAGAGCTCCATACTACAGACCTGAGAGTGGATTTCCTATTTTCAGCCAATAGTCAGCATGTGCCAGAAGATTGCAGTGCAACAGTTTACAAGAGGCTAAATCCCGTTAGTGAGCAAGAAGGAGAACAAGCCCAGGTAAGTCTTGAGCTGAAGGTACAGCCTGGCCTCCAAGCCAAAACCTAGGCAGCTGTCTCATGACACACTGTGAGAGCAACAGGTGGCCTTAAGCACGACTGCACTCCTGACCCACAGGTATCATGATGCAACAAATGAATGTTATCTTAAGCTATGGAAATTTCTGCTTCTAAAAATCTCCACTGCCGAAGCTAGTACACTTCTTTTCTTTGTTTCCCCACCTTTCCTGTTCTGAAGTCTCCTCCAGAAACTGGTATGGCATCTACTATAGAGGGGACTCAAAATCATCAGGAATGGAATTGGCATTACTGTGTTAAACTGGAATCCACTCTCTTGATTCATAGCATCTTCATGAAGAGCAGCTTGTCCTTCCCATGATAGGTAATTTATGATGTGCATAGAATATAATTACATTTCTGATGTTTAGATGGTTTCGAACATCATTAGAAGATGATTGAGGTCTAAAACACTGCGTGCTGTACACTTTTACAAAGACTTCATGGGATTCCCAGAAACTGATCTTTAATAGCTCTTTAGGGGTTGAAACCCTTGCTCAAACTCAGTATGCATCCCGCTGAATGACTCATTATTAATCTTATAACCTTTCTGAATTAACAGAATAAACTGTAAAATGAAGACCAATTGAATGTATCCAAGGGTGAAATACATCCAAGTGCTTGAGAAAACTTACCTGGAGAAAAATAATCTAGAGGAAAGGTGGTCCATGGTTATTCATAGACAAAACAGTGAGGATGCAAATGAACCCCTTTGTCATTTATTTCTCTGTCATTTCTTGGTCATTTATTTCTCTTTTCAACATGATGTTTTTCAAATTGCTGGGGATAATTACTGTAAACATCATCATTTTTGTTATCTATTTTATAGAGCACCCCTTGGCACTATCCCAGAGTTGCAGAATAAATGGAAAACACTGAGAAATCACAAACTGCAGTAAACAAATTTGTAACCACACAACATGCACCCACAGGGGGAAAACTCATAAACATGGAGTTGAAAAGAAGTAGGAGGGAAGAATTATAAAAATAAATCAGATTGCATGCTACCGCTATCAGTGGTAAATATTTATATATACAATGCAGTTGCAGAATCACAAAGTGCTTTTGAAATACGTTTTATTTCTTGAGAGCAAGGTTTCAAAAACTAGAAATGATGAGGACAAAACATACTGCATGATTTCTTACTTCCTACTGATATCGGGCCTATTTGATATCTTGGGTTAGAGGGTTCTTTGAACGAAGTAACTACCCTGTGCTTTGTACAGTACCAAGTAGCATCTCTGGTTGTTATCTACTCCACAGTGTTATGATCTCTATCTTAAATGTCCCTCAAGTGCTCATGTATGACAGGATTCATACTGGCATGGTGCTACTGGAAAATGGTGGAAAAATTTAAAAGTTGGGGCTTAATGTGAGTTTTTCCGGTACCCCAGGACAGGTTCTTGAATGACAGGAGTACCCACCCATTTGCGTGATGTACACAGCCGTCCTCTGTGGAAACATCCTCACAGATCAGCTATGGCTTGCATCTTAGAAGTCTCCAAAAGCTCATGGAGGCTTGGTGGCCAAGGTGTTTTGGAGGTGATGGGATCAGAAAGGCTTTCACCTCAGCAGAGAATTAATCCACTGATTGATTCATAATTGAACACATTACTGAGCAATGATGGTAGCCGTAGGCAGTAAGGCCTAATGTGGAAAATAGCCACCAGGGATGTGCTCTAGACAGAGATATTTTTGTCCTACCTTGTTTCTCAAACTTCCTGCCTTTATATCTCTTGTGATGAGTGCCTCTGTTCCATAAACGGCCCTAATCATAATGTTCCTGCCTCAACATAGGCCACTGACCAAGTAACCATGCATGAGTGAAAGCCTTTCCTGTTTTACTTGTTTACTTTAGGTATTTTGTTGCAATGACAGAAAAATGATTAGCATACGTGCCAATCACAGTTGTGATCCACTAGATACGGCAACTAAAATATCTCTTAGAATTTCCAAGTGTCCCTTAGCTTAGCAGAAGCAGTGGGGAACAAAATGTCCACAGTTAAGAATGCTTTGTGTTAGCTGGAACTGGTGGTACATGCCTGTCATCCAGCACTTAGGAAGCTGGGGCAGGAGGACCATTTTGACTTTGAGGCCGACTTGGGCTATAATATAGGCTTAAGGCTACATTGAAAGACCCTATCTCAAATAGACAAAAACAATGAGAGACAAGGAAAAAAAAAAAATTCAGAGGATTGTCCTGCTAAAATTTTGCATCTGGTTTGAGTTCTAAGTTTCTCTGTAAAAATGTGCAATTGCTTTTTAACATTCTATAGGGATTTAAAGTTTAGAAGATCCATAATTGTTGGAAAATAACAGTTCCATTTTATGTCTAAGGTGTTTAATATTCAGATAGATGGTAATGTTAAGCTTAACTGGCTCTATTACAGGGTAATAATATCATTAAAGCTTCTCTTCTGGGTATTTAATAAATGAAGTTTGCAGACCAAAAATTAGAGAGATAGGTGGGCACAAAAGGATAGCCAGTATTTTGGCCCTAGCCCTCTCAAGGTCAGTGAGGACTCAGAACATAACAGAACCTCTGCTGTGACATCCTGTAACTTAGTCACTTCCCAAATTTTCTGATCAAGGAGATTATGAGGCCACAGAGGAAAGTGATCCAGGATGTATAGTGTGCCTAAGAAGAGTGTCCTAGAGAGAAAAAAATTCCCTCAGGGTTTCACTGAAAGCAAGTTGGTCAAGCAATGGCCGTCACTCATCCAGATGGTTGACACTGACAGAAGATCCACAAGGTGCTGTACATGGTCCCAGGTTAAATCCTGAGGAGAGCCGTCTGACCTTATCAGATAGCTAAAGTTACATTTGTAATTACATAGGTCTTGCTTTAACTTGGTCTTAACTATGCGGCAGAAAAATGTAGCCAGGAGGTATAAAAAGTAATGCTATATTAATATGCTAAGCTGTAAAAGGCTCAAGTCAGCAACTTCTGACAATTACCAGTTGTGCTGGTAACTCACTACTGTTATGGGTCATTGGACTCTATTGGGTTATTTTTCTGAATGCAAGTACCTACAATCTTTGGACTGGCATGAAGTATGAAAAGGTACTTTAAAGACTTCACCAAATACACTGTCTCGAAGTGCAATGGAATACTCATCTCTGAAAGAAAAAAAAAAAAAAAACAGGTGGGGATATATTGGGAGCCACAGAAGCTAGGAAACTGATCAAAAGTATGCAGGTGAGACAAAGCCTCAGTGCCTAAATCAAACAAGATTCCTGAGTCCTGTGATAAACATCGCATCTGGTTAAGGCGAGCCATTAGTCACGAGGCACCTTGGGTCACATATTGCTAGTTTTGCAAAAGTCTAAAGGACCACTGTGTTGTGAAATAAATATTTTTTTAAAAAAGAACAAAATTTAAGATTTCTTGAAAGGATGCAGTAATATTCAACCATATGTTCAATTTTGCATAACTACAGCTATTAATCTGAGCAACAGATTTAACGATAAAAATAAATAACGTACCAGTCATTGTTAACCAGCTACTCTTTTATTGCAAATTTGCAACATACGTATTGTTGTATGTTACCCTCTATCTTTATTTTTTGCTCTTCATGCTCTTTTACTCTTTAAACTAAAATAAAACTATTACAAAGACAGAAACAAACAAACAAATAAAATTTATGCTTTATGTTGAGTAAGATAAAAGGGAAGAATTTGTCTTAATGTGCGTGCAACAACTTTGAGAATGAAACTTTCAGACTTTGTGATTTAAGAAATAGTCCCTTCAGAACGTAAAACCCTCTGCTTGCAAACACTGGTGTGTAACCAGTCAGAAGTGTTTGGTCCCAGCCTGTTTGGGTCTTAAAAATCTTTACATCTGTATAACATTGAGGCTGCTAAGTTGTACTTATGAGCATTATGTATAAAATGACAATAAAAGGCTGGGGAGATGGCTCGGTGCTCTAAGCACCTTCTTGGCAAGCAAAAGATCTGGGTTCAAAGCTGGGCGTGGTGGCGCATGCCTATAATCCCAGCACTCGGGAGCCTGAGGCAGGAGGGTTGTTGTGAGTTCGAGACCAGCTTGAGCTACAAAAATGAGCTTAAGGCCAGCCTGAACTGCAGCCTGTCTGAAAAAAGACAAAAAACAATCCTGAGTACCTCATTCTGTGTGAGCCCCTGGAATCCTGGGGTGTGCCCTGCTGGCTGCTGCAACAGGGTGTGGTGGCACACCCCTGTGATTCTAGCACTGGGGAGGCTGAGGAAGGAGGATCACTATGTGTCCAACCAGTGTAGAGAGATCCTGTAGCAAATAAATAAATAAATAAATATTTACCGTCTTTTTTGTTGTCTTAGTTTTTAGTAAGGGTATACAGGACGTCACTACAGAGATTGGACTCATAGGGATCTGCCTGTGCTCAGCCCTCCACGAGCTGAGATTACAGGCATGCACCACACCCTTTCACTCACCATCTGACGAGATTGGGCGCGTTCAGGGTGGTATGGCCGTAGACTCACTCACCATCTCAGCACGCCTCCTGGGTGGGGGCAGCAGGGCGTACTGGGGATCGAACCCTGGCCCCTGCGTCTACCTAAGCAGGTGCTTTAATCTGCTGAGCTATTTGGCCAGCCCTAATAAATCTTAAAAAATAAATAAATAAATAAAAACAATAAAATGACAATAAACATGATTTCTTCAACATCTTGGAGAGACATCTGCATTCCCATATGCTACTCACAAGAGATGTGGAACCCATCGAAGGGTCTATCAGAAAAAAAGGAGACCATGGCTAAGGGTAGTCAGATGTATCTGACGAAGCTGTTTCCTTTGATGTTGCGAATATGATCACGCCCACCAGACACGGGCGAGAATGGAAGTAGATGCTACTACCTAGTAAGAGGAGCGAGTTCTGCTGTTCTCTGGCATAGCAGGGTAAACATGGCTACCTACAGTACATTATGGATCTCAAAAGCAATTAAAGGAGAGGAGTGTTAATGTACTTACCATAAGGAAATGATAAAGGCTTGAGATAATGGATATGCTAATTGTGATGAGTCCATTACTACTCAGTGTATACAAGAATCTAAGCACCATATTGTACCTCCTGAATACATGCAAATAGTGTGAGTCCATCAGAGAGATAAGAATGAGAAATTACTGATTTCCAGTGCTCACTATGCAGCTTCAGTCTGGTAGTGTACTGGAAGAGGCCTAATCCAGCAACTGGAAATAAATGAAAGACCCAGCATTACCATGCATATGATGCCTTCAAGTACAGTTTCGATCACATCTCAAAAGATGGAGAGATTAAGAGTATCTGTTTACCAAGTCTAGACTATAGGCTGAAGCATGGGAAAGGGGAAATATCTTTGAGTTCTCTGTTATAAAAAGCCACTGGATATGAAACAAGACTGAAATGATTTTGCAGATACAACTGAGGTTCTTTTGATCTGGAGGTAATCAACATGGAAAGTACCGTGGTTGAGCCTGATCTAATCAGGTAAGCCTTTTAAGCCAGGTCTAGAACTAAAATTATCCAAGCAGCAGACCACCAGACTTTATCTGGAGTAAAAATGAAATTGGTCCCACTAGGCAATTTCAAGGACACGACAAGGCTGGTGAGATAGCTCAGCAGTTTAAAGTGCCCACTTAGGTAAGCTTAAGCAAGCACATGAACCAAGGTTTGATCCCTGGCATCACATGCCACACCAGCCATGCCCACAGGGTGGGTTAAGCTGACCACAAAAAAGAAAATAAGGACATAACTGCAAAAAACAGTTCAGAGACACCTAGAATTGTTTGACGTTGAATTTTCTATTTTGTTGGCTTGGTACAGGCAGAAAGATTTTGAGAAGGAAAATGATACAATCATGATCTACAGTGGATTCAACCTCACGACTCAACCTTTTTTATAAGTTAGGAGAATTTTACTATAAATAAGGAACAGACCATGCCCTGGACTTCAAAAAGGTCATGAAAGCGTGGTCACTGAATACCTTCCTCAGGGGTAGTTTATACAGCAACATCACAATATGAGTGCAACATGGATTAAACTACACACAACGTCCTATTTTTAAATTACTTTTTATCCTTTTCTGCCTCTTTAAAAAAGAACTCAACTTTACATGATCACAATCCATGCTGGTTGTGCTTCTCCTGTTAAAAGGCATTAACTCACGGGCTCCAGAGACTAACATGACAAATGGCTTCATACACTGGGACACTTTCATCTCTGCTATGCTAATGACAATACAAAGTGTGTAAAACCCAGCTTTCCCTCCACATATTAATAGAGATTATTTATTAGGTCTCTTGAAGGAGAACTACAGAGACTCTTGTGAGAACAAAGGTTATGCTCACAGAATAGCTGAAAAGAAACCCATTCAACAACAGAGTTTGCTGGCATTTTTGTTGTTGTTTCATATTCAATGTGAAAGACTAACCAAGCACATTTTACATTTGTTTGAATTGTATAAACTTCCTTATGCAGCATGTTCTGTATTTAATGCCATCTGCTAACATCTGTGATGTTAAACTTAGTGTGAATTTGTAGCATGCAATCTATTCATCTTGTTTTTTTATTTTTCAAAAATCATTTATTTATTTGCTTATTTATCTATTTACTTGGTACAAGTTCTGCTATGAAGCTCAGATCCTTAGTGATCCTCCTGTGTCAGCCTCCCCAGTGCTGGGATTACAGGCATGGGTGCCACCAGGCCCGGATTCAGTGGTTGGTTTGGCATGAGACTGGCACGGGTGTGTTTACCAGGGATCAAAACTGGGTCCTTGTGCTTGCCAGGTATGTGCTTAGACTGCTGAGCCCAGCCCCTGTTTCATATGAGAAGTCCATCACATGCTCAGATACAAGTCAACAGGTCCGTGCTAGCCTCCAGAAAAGATGCCTCACCACCTGTGTAATGATACTAAAGACTGGACAGCCTACAATCATATGTGTAGACCCACAGATGCTGCGACCAAAGTGGATGCACATTTTTGTGGATGCGTCTTTGTATTTGTCAACTCATGTATGCATGTATATGCTTTTCTTATCCTGAGATTTTTTTCCTGGTTCTGTCCCTATGTTTTTGAATACACCTCTAAGGGCTTAGAGGCAAGTGTATATGTTGCCATAAGAGGAGCATCTCATGCTTCTGTGGGCCAAAATTCACAATGAGTTGTTGTATTCCGCAAGTCCCAGGTGGATTACACCACACAAAACCCCATGTCTGTGAACCAGTGTGTTATGCTTCATCCACCTGAAAAGTTTGGACGTTTCTAAGTGACTTAGCAGGGGCCTAGGTCCGCTCTTTGTAATGATCTTCATCCTGTGCAAGAAGAGGGCATGGAGGTGGTGTGAACTCTACACCAGCCCCAAGGCACGCAGCCTCCTACAATGTAAGGGAGGAAAAGAAGCTCATTCCTCCCTTTGCTGTCTTCCGCTTCCTTAAAGTGTTGCCCTGTGCCATGGGCCACGCTGCCTTGGAGCCAGCTGACTATGGATTGAAATCTCTACAAAGTGTGAGCTCAGTATACCTTTCCTTCCTTGATTTGGGGTACTTTTTATCATCAATGAGAGTAAATTAACCAAGACTCAGGGCAAATAGTTGAGTCCTTCACAGAAATCATTCCTTGCCCATTCTCTGCTGGGCCAACAGAACAAAGCCAAAACATTTCACATAACACCACTGAACCCAGTTTCCATTCAAACTATGAGAAGAGCCCCTACCATGCTTTCTCCCAGCCTCTGATGGCCTGTCTTTTCCTCTACTTTCTCCGGGACCAAGGCGGGCATTGCCCGACATGCGCTATTGTGAAGTGATGAAAAGGAATTTTTATCTTAACCTACAGACACATAAACAATCATAATCCTATCTGATGGACAGAAATAAGTAGTTGCCATGGTGTTTGGAACTCAGTGAAATAAGGTACTAGAACTTCATCACTGTTGCCGGGAGGAATTAAAGGGCAGTGAGCATAAGTTACAAAGCTGCACCTGGGGTGTACGCAGCCAGGGCAGAAATTATTACTACACATTGAAATGAAGAGCAAACTTTGAGACAGTGAGAAATACATGCAAAGAAAACAGATGTGTGCTTATTTCGATTTAGGGTTTTTGGAAGGTGAATGCTATAATGTATGTAGGACAGATTTGATGATGATATTTTATAAGGAATCACCCAAGAATCATGTACAACAAGTGCAGGAAATCTGTCCACACACTGAATCCTAAAGACCCCAGCTGAGGTCTAGGGTCCTAATATCCAACATGGGTCCAGATGCAAGCATAGAGCCCCTAGAAATGCTTCCCACAGGTCCAGCTGGAGGCCTAGAGGCCACAGCAACATCTCACGCAGGCCCACTTCCCTGATTGTGCTGGAAAGGCCCAGAGGTCAGTGGTGGAGGCCAGGAAGTCTATGCGAGTGGGATGAAGGGCCTATGCCAGCAGGCTAAAGGATCTCAACTGAAGCTGGGAAGCAACACTTAAGGTAAGCACCAGAGCTCCCCCAAAACTACCACAGCCACCCTCAGCAGCAGCAAGGTCCCACGCTCTTCCAGCGATGAGGAAAGCTGAGTTACCCTCAGGAACGCCAACACGGTTTGGCTTTCTCCACGAGCCTCAGCAGTGTGCCATCTTTCCCTCCTGAGCCAGGAAGCGACGCCCAAGGTGAGAGCCAGAGCTCCTTCAAAGCTCATCAGGAAAGCCAGCATGACAAGGTCCTCCAGCAGAACAGCCCCAGAGAACCAGCAGCTTCCAACAGCTCCAGCAGTTTCTCCAAACAGCTTCCCTAACAGCATTATAGCAGCTTCTCCTGTTTTGCCTTTGTGCTGCTGGCGACAACGCTCAGGCGGGCCTTCCACTCCCAGTGCCAAGCTAGTGTAATTCAGCTGGGTTCAGTAAGCTGACCACCAGTTGGAAATCCACTACAGTGCTCAAAGTTGGCCACCGGAGGCCATTGAGAGGATGTGGGGGAGGAAGAAAGGCCAGATTCTTAGTGGTGAAAGTGAGCTGAAGTTAGGAGTGACAACTTCTGCTGTCCTTGTATCTGACACGGTCACTATGAAGAGCATACTGTGCAGACCATTTGCAAAACCAAGAAGAAAGGCCTGTGAAAGACATCGCCATTAACTATAAATTCTTAAGGAGATGAGCGGATAGCTTCGGCTAAATATATTACAATGTGTAATGAACTGAAAGACACTAGTAGTATAGCAATAACAACAAAAATTCACAATGTGGAGTGTGTTGAGACGTAATGTGTTACCCCTTTCATATGTTTAATTTGTATGCTTTTATGGATCAGTTATAAATAATTTAAAAAATAAGGCTACTGTTGAAAATACTTACATTCATGCTTCCAGCCTCAAGCCTATTACTATAAAGATAGTATATTTAAGACAGCCAGGGCCAGTGATATAAGTGGAGGGGCCAGGGTTCGATCTCTGGCACCGCATGCCGCCCCGGCCCTGACCCTGGGTGCACTGAGCCAGCCATGGAGTCTGGGTGTGTTTGCACATGCTTATAATCCCAGCACTAGGGAGACAGAAAACGGGGAGCACTGTGAGTCCAAGCTGAGTAGTGGGACCCTGCGCACACACACACATATACCCATGAAGAATAGCCCCTAACCTGCCGGAGCTACATTAATCCCAAGACCACAGAGAGTGCTAAACCCTATATATATATTTCCCTACATAGATCTACCTGTGATGAAGGCTAATTTATAAGTTAGGTATTATAAAAGACTAACATCAATAGCTAATAATAAAAAAGAACAATTATAATTATATAAAAGCCTATGTGTATGTGAGCACTTCTCAATCCTTTTCTTGGTCTGTCTCCATGTCTGTCTGTCTCTATCTCTCTCTGTCTCTCTGTCTCTGTCTCTGTCTCGTCTCTGTCTGTCTGTCTGTCTCTCTCTCTCATTTACAACATTAGTAGATATTGACATGTTTGCATGGAACATCTCAGACCCTCAAGTATTCTTGGAGACCCCACATTTACTATTTTTTATGTTTCAAAGCCTTTTATCTTATCTTGTTTCCTTTTATTTTTTTTTAAATTTTAATCAGTAAACTATAACTGTATGCATATATGTTATAATTGTGCATACAACAGTACATATTGATGAAGTGCAACATGATATTTTCAGATGGCAAATCTGTTATCAAAGGTGTAGCAATACGTTATATATTTTATTTTTTAAAGAATATGCACACTGGTACATATTTTTTTTTTTTTTTTTTTTTTTTTTTTTTTTTTTTT
>PVKA01034662.1:0-23295 GCA_004027165.1 Ctenomys sociabilis | reverse complement strand
CAAATCAGGAATTGTGATGCCTCCTGCCTTGTCTTGATTGGCCAAGATTGTCTTTGCTATTCTAGGTCGTTTGTGGTTCCAAATAAATTTTAGGATTGATTTCTCTATATCTGGGAGGTATGTTGGTGGCAGTTTGATAGGGATTGCATTAAATCTGTACAGCAATTTTGGGAGTATGGCCATCTTCACGATGTTGGTTTTTCCTATCCAGGAGCATGGAATATCTTTCCATTTTCTGAAATCCTCTATAATCTCTTTTCTTAGGGTGCTATAATTTTCTGTGAAAAGATCTTTGACTTCCTTGGTTAAGTGAATCCCAAGGTATTTCATTTTCCATGGTGCTATTGTGAAAGGTATTGTTTCTATTGTTTCCCTTTCAGTGTGTTTGTTATCTGTGTAGAGAAATGCTATTGACTTTTGCGTATTGATTTTGTATCCTGCTATGCTACTGAATTTCCCTATCAGTTCTAGTAGTTTCTTGGTGGAATTTTTGGGGTCTTCCAAGTAAAGTATCATGTCGTCTGCAAATAGTGATAATTTAACTTCTTCTTTCCCTCTTCTTATTCCCTTTATTTTTCCCTCTTTTCTAATGGCTGTTGCTAAGGATTCCAAGACTATATTGAATAGGAGGGGTGATAGAGGACATCCTTGTCTTGTACCTGATTTAAGAGTAAAAGATTTCAGTTTTTTCCCCATTTAGGATTATATGAGCTGTTGGGTTGTCATAGATGGCTTTTATCAAGTTGAGGTAGATCCATGTATTCTAATTGTCTGTAGGGTTTTGAACACGAGTGAGTGTTGGAATTTGTCAAAAGCTTTTTCTTCATCAGGTGAGATGATCATGTGGTTTTTAGTTTTCAGTCTATTGATACAGTGTATTACATTTATATATTTTTGAATATTGAACAAACCTGGTCATTTTGTATGATGTTTTTAATGATTTGCTGTATTCTGTTTGCTAGGCTTTTATTGAGGATTGAGGATTTTTGCATCTATGTCCAAGGGAAGATTGACCTGTAGTTCTCTTTTTTGGTTGTGTCTTTCCCTGGTTTTGCAATCGGAATAATACTTGCCTCAAGAAATGATATTTGGAGGACTGCTTCCTTTATAATTTCATTGAAGAGTTTGAGGAGTGTAGGGATTATATCTTCTAAACATTTCTTGTAGAATTCAGCTGTGAATCCATCAGGACCTGGACTTTTCTTTTTCCATAAGCTTTTTATTATGTTTCATATTTCTTTGGCTGTTATTGGCTTATTGAGAGTTGTTATATTTTCTTGGTTCAGTTTTTGTAATTGGTACCTTTCGAGGAATCTGTCCATTTCTTCTGTGTCTTCTATTCTGTGAGCATAAAGATTCTTGAAATAACTATTGATTATGTTCTGAATTTCCACTGGGTCTCTGGTGATTTCACCCTTTTCATTCCTTATTGCTTATTTTTTGTTTCCTCTTTTTGATGAGGTTGGCTAGAGGCTTATCAACTTCATTCAGTCTTTCAAAGAACTACCCCTTGATTTGTAGATTCTTTGAACTGTTTTCTTCATCTCAATTGAATTAATTTGTGCTCTAATCTTTATGATTTCTTTCTGTCTTTGTGCACTGGGTCTCGTTTGCTCTTCTTTTTCTAGATGTCGGAGGTGCTACATTAGGGTGTTTATATGTTCCTGTTCTGATTTCCTAATGTGTAGTTCATAGCTATGATTTTCCCTCTAAGAACTGCTTTCATCGCATCCCATAAATTCCGGTAAGTTGTACTTGAATTTTCATTGAATTGTAGATATTGTTGAATTTCTTGTTGAATTTCTTCTGCAACCCATTGATTGCTGAGTAGGGTGTTGTTTAATTTCCATGAATATCACGGGTTTTTCTGGTTTCTTTTGTTGTTTATTGCTAGTTTCATTGCACTGTGGTTGGATAATATGCATGGGATAATTTCTGTTTTCTTGCATACACTTAAGCATGACCTCTGCTCTAATATGTGGTGTATTTTGGAAAATGACCTGTGTGCAGCTGAAAATAATATGTATTCAGTGGATTCTTGAGTGGAACACTCTGTATATGTCCACTAGGTCCATTTGTTCCAAGCTGTGGTTCAATTTTGCTACTTCCTTGATAATTTTTTTGTCTGGTGCTCTATCTTGTTGAGCTAAGGGGGTGTTAAGGCCTCCTGTTAAGATTGTGGTCTTAGATATTATGTTTTTCATGTCAGATATTAGGCCTTTCATGTAAGATTTGTGTTACATAGTTGGGTGCTCCTGTGTTTGGTGCATATATATTTATGAGTATTACCTGTTGCTCTTGAATTTTTCTCCTACCCAATACATAGTGGCCTTCTTTTTATCATTTGATCATTCTTGGTTTGAAGTTGAGACTGTCTGAGAACAGAATTACTACTCCTGCTTTTTTCTGAGGTGCTGGGGCATGTAGTATTTTTTTCCATCCTTTGACTTTGAGCCTATGAATGTCCTTTTGAGTTAAGTGTGTTTCTTGTGTATAGCATATTGTTGGATTTTGTTTACTAATCCATGTGCCAGTCTATTTCTCTTAATTGGTGAATTGAGTCCATTTATATTGATGGTTATAATTGAAATGTATTGACTTATGTTTTTCATGATATTTACCTGCTGTTATTTACTCCTTTGTATCCTGTGTTTAATTGTCTCTCCTGTTAGGTGGATTCCTTTCGTTCTCTTTCGTGGAGTTCTGGTCATTGTAATCTCTCTCTAGAACCTGTTTCAGTAGCCTGTGTAGGGACGGCTTTGTCTTCATGAAATTCTTTAGTTGTTCTTTGTTGTGAAAGTATTTCACTTCTCCTTCAAACTTGAAAGAGAGTTTTTTAGGGTATAATAGTCTGGGCTGGAATTTGTTTTCATGGAGGACTTAAAGTACTCTGTTCCATGCTCTCCTTCCCTTCATGATTTGTGTAGAGAAGTCGGCTGAAATTCTGATGGGGTTTCCTTTGAATGTGATCTGCTTCTTCTCTCTAGCATCTTTCAGTATATTATTCTTGTGTTGGATTTCTGGGATCTTTTACTTGGGTTAAAGTTATTTGGTGTTCTGTATGCTTCGGTTACCTGACTGTTAGGTTGTTTCCTCATATTTGGGAAGTTTTCTGTGATTACTTCTCCCCACATTCTTTTTATATTATTCGTATTAACTCCTTCATTCTCATTTATGCCATTTAATCTCACATTGTTTATCTTGGTGTCATCTTGCAGGTGATGGATTATTTTTTCCTGCATTCTCGTTGTTTTTAAGAAATCCTTTCTCACCTTTTCACTAGCTCCACCAGCATCCTCAAGATATGAAACTCTGTCTTCACTTTCACTCAGTCGGTTTTGTAGACCTGTGATTGATATTTTTAGTTCTTGTATATCTCTTCGAGTCTGCTTCATATGATCTATTTCCTTTCTGTATTGCTCATTCCAGGAATCTGTCGTATTTCTGATCTCCTGTATTTTTTTTTTTAATCAATGTTTTCTTTAGTGTTAGGTATTATTTCTTTTACTGCAGAGTTTTTTACAAATTGGGTTTCCTCTATGTATTTCCCATTTCCAGCATTGATTTTTCTACTTCAGATGCTGTGATTTCAAAGAATTCTTTTTTTATTTCAGAAATTATTTCTGCTCTGAGTTCCTCTTTACCTTTTCTGCTCTTGTTTCTTTGCTTCTGATGCTATTAATTCATACGTTTCAGCTGGAATAGTGTTCTCTGCACTTGTTCTAGGTGAGAGTTAGGTTTCCCCCATATGTTTTTGGATTTGATTCAGTACTTCAGATGCTATGTATTCAAATATTTCTTTTTTTATTTCAGGTGTTAATTCTCTTTTGAATTCCTCTATACCTTTCTGATGTTGTTCCTTTGCTTCTGTATCTGTTAATTCATTCATTTCAGCTGAGCTAGTGTCTTCTGCACTTATTGGTGGACTGAAGACCTGAAATTGCATTTTTCTCCTTGTTTTTGTCATGCTGTATAGCACTGACTTCTGATCTTTGGTGTAGAGCTTTGGTGAAGTTATGACCTTAGTGTGTGATGAGGTTTGGGTGCCAGTCTATTAAATTTGATATTATCCAGTTATGCCTGTCCTGGATATAGCTGTTGTGGTCAGTTCCTTTTTGCTGCAGCTCTTCTGGTACCACTGTGAGCCTGTTGAGTCCCTGGTCCAGGGAGCACTGGGGAGCACAGAAGCTCTCCCTCATACTCACCAGCCTGGGCAGTGATGTATCAAATACTGGGAGAGTCACAAAAGTTTTTGCTTCTGTGGTGGCCTTGTTGGCAGGGACTCCGGGGAGTTGCTAGGCAGTACTCTCTGGGGTGTCTCAGGCAGGTCTCTGGCTAGGATATCTTGGGGTCAGAGACTCTGGATGGTACAGAGCGTGGAGGGAAAAGCCAAAGACTGCCACACACTCACCAATCCATACTCATGTGGATCAGGTGCCTGGAGAGTTGGAAAAATCTCACTTCCTCATTGGGCTTGGGGGGCTGGGGCTCTGGTGAGTTACTGGGCAGGTCAGTCTGGATGTCTCACGCAGGTTGCTCGCTCAGTGGGCTTGCTGGCCAGGGCTCCATATATAGAGGTGCGCTTGGGGAAAGCTAAAGGCTGTCCCTCAGACTCACCATACACTCTTCGAACCCGGATGCTGAGGTCCGGAAAAATTCCCACTTGCTTGGTGGGCCTGGTTTGGGGGCTCCAGCAGGTTGGGGGGTGAGTCCTTCTTTTTGATTTTTATAGGGTCTGATGTTTAAGGGTTTGCCTTTAGTCACAGAAGGAACTTTGGACTTGGACTTTTCAGCAACACTGGAACCATTAAGGATTTGGCAACTTTTTTTTTTCTTTTCTTTTCAGCAGAATGTATTTATTGGGGGGAAAGAAAGCTCCTGTCCAAGAGAGGGACAGGAGGGGGTCATGAATGTGTTATTCTCCAAAAATTTGGCTACTCTTGAAGGTAAACTAATACATTTTACATTTTCATATGTACATTAACCTTTCTGAGGCTAATGGTAGAATACAATGGTTTAAATATAAAATGTGTCACACAAGTCTCCTGTGTTTAGAAGGTAAAGGAGTCATGGGGCCTCTACTCTGCTGTGTATTGGTCTGTTGGTGAGCTTAGTACTGATTGTGCTGGTGGGAAGTGGGTCCTGGTAGAAAGAGCTACGTTCCTGGCTGTAACCTGAAAGCTCCTTGTCATGCTCTTTGCTGTCTGGCTGCTGCTATTCCAGCATGCCATTTTCCCCTGGAGCTTACTGATGAGGACCTGAACCAACTGAATTTGTGACCCCGAAAAAGCCTCTACTTTAATTGCCAATTGGGGGTATCTTTTCCCCCAGAAACAACAACAACAAAATGGATACAAAGGTTGTACATATAAAAATAATCTTTCTGAGGTTCTTTCCATTCACTGGCCATGTGTATAAAATTTAGTGTTGAGGATTCAAAAGCAGAGTAAAAAATAGAGTCATAGTTGGTTGAACAAGGTCTGGCATGGGTTAAAAAAAAAGTGGTAATGATAACGGCTAAGCCAAATGTGACATCTGTTCCAGTTGTGATGTTTTACAATGGCTCTCTGAGTGATTACTAAAATAAACAGTTTATGACACATAAAAATAGATGTTGATGAGTTGATTTTCATTGAAATCTGTTGGTTTTAGGCTATGATCATGTGGTTGTTTGGGTATTTGTAAGTAAAAGAAAGTTATGTTTTAATTTCTTTATCTAAGCGTACTCTTGCCAGGTCTTTAGCATATTATCATTTAAGGAAAGACGTTCAATTTAGTTCCTTTAAATGAAACATTTATGCAAGGTGACTAATACATAGCACATTAATCTAAGCTGATGGCATTTAAAACCTCTGCTCAAAATAGAACTTAGAGTTGGATCTGATTTTATTTCTGTGCCTTTGCAGTGTGTGTTGGAAAAGAAATGGGAACATTTGATTTCACAGTATGTGGCTGGCTTTGCACAGCTTCTCACTTTTCTAGACTCTAATTTCCTTTGTATTAGAGTTCATATTGTCAGATATCTCAATCCAGTTTGAGTGGGTTGTAGAAAGAGAAGAGTGAGAACAAAAACCAAAATAAGCTTCTAAATTTTCTCTGGAAATAGCAGAAGTCAAATGTCATTGATTGATTTAAGTATCTAGTTCCCTGTAGAATGTAACTGTGTAATTCAAAGTATTCTTTATTAGGAAAAAAATAGAATTATTTTCATGGAATCTTGCTGTTAATTTTCCCAATAATTTCCAGAAATTCAGTTGTTATTTTTTGTCTTTGCTTTCTTCACACATTTACAAAAGAATATGATTTTTCTGAGCATGATTTATTATTGTTTGTAAATACTTTCTTCATTATATGTAGAACAGTTTTTCTGCTGCATCCCCCATGACTCAAATATCTAGATTAGAAATCATATTGTTCCTTAAAGAGGCATGAGTTAAACTCAGAAACATGATATATTTGCATGAATAGCATACTTTGAAACCAGAATTTATAGAACAGGATAATGTTTGGGAAAGTGAATTGAACCTCGCTAGACTCAAATTGTTGTGGTTTGGATAAATGTTCCCCCCAAAACACATTTGTTATTGGCTTGATCCTCAGTCTTTGGTACTGTTAGGAGGTGGTAGAACTGTTAAGAGGCAGGTCTGGGGAAAAGAAGTTAGGTCATTTGAAGTGTGTCCTTGAGAGGAGCATTGGATCCCAGCCCCTTCCTGTCTTCCTGTTGCAAGCTCTATGGGGTGAAGGTCTCCTCATGTCATACTTGCAGCGTGATGCCACAGACCTAAAGGCAACAGGGCCAAGGGACCATGCTTTGTATCTACTGAAACTGCTATCTCAAACATTTTTCTTTTAAATTCTTTTTTTTTATTTTTATTTTATTGAAGTACAAATACCAATGTGGCAGTTTCAAGACAAATTAACAGGACAGATTTGATAAATTAATATATTGCAAACTGTTTTCATAATGTTTTGGTATCGCAAAAGGTGCATACATGATATTATACTTACAGACATTATTGTAGCAGATGTCTCTAATCAGTGAATTAAGAGAGTGTAGCTATATACTTATCTTATTTTTTATAGCTAAATTATATCACAGATTCAATAATTAATACTTTCTACCTTGTTATTTTACTGGTTGTCCATAGTACTAGAAGCCGACATAATATCTTGTCCAACTACTGTTAATGCAAATCTTGCTTCTCATAGAATTATGCAGAAGCATGGCATATTTAACCTAACTGTACTGTTTATACACACGCACTTCATAATTCTTCTTTTGTAATTACCCTCCCTTTTTTTGTCTAGACCTGTCAAAGATGAGCACTCCATTGTCATTAAACCAATTTAGGTGCCTGAACTCGGTGACACAATCCAACACAGTGAAGCATTCCACAATAATAGTGAGTTATCTGAAGAATTTGTTGACTTATAGCCATTTACAGTTCAACTTGCTATTATGGCCCCACGTTATATACCTCATTTTTATACTTTGCTGCTGGATGGTTAAGACTGAGATAGATCAAGACCTATATACCAAAAGATGTAGCTTTTGTTTCTGATGAGGTCAGTGAAGACCCCTCAGGGTTTATCTTGTAATCCCTGTACCTTATTTTAAATTCTTTACCTCCACTTTTTGTCTACATCAATAAAATGCTGAGTAGCACAGATATTTATTTATAGTTGGAAAAGACTGCATTAAGTGAATTGACTTTTGGTACTCAAGAACTGGCATTCTGTGACTTAATTCTCTAAAACATATGGAATCTTTTTAGTCTCAAATGAGAAATAACCAGAAATATATTGGAGAAAATGTAATATAATAATGGTGAGTGAAATAGTTTGGAGAACAGAAACAGGGCATCAAAGATCTTAGATCTACTAATATTATGTATGCTTCCCTTCTGGGCCAGGTATAACTTTTATTCTTCCCTTGTTATAATGAAATGGAAATTTCATAATATGAATGGAGAACAGCCCAAAAGTTTTACTTCCCTAGCCTTATTCTATAAAATACAGGAGCATGAAATATTACTTACTTGCATCTGCACTCTGCCTAATGCTGAGCATCTTGGTTCAGGACTTGAACAGATATGAGGAGATGTAAAGAAGAAAAAGAGAAAAATGGGTCTGTAGGTTTCATGATTAGATTATCCCTATTGCTTTGGGTGTGAATTTGAACATAATGTATAACAGCAGAAAGCTTTATCTTCTCTTTATAAGGAGATAAAGAAATGAAGGAGGCGGAGAAAAACTGCAGGTGAAAAATTTAGTAGAACATAAGGAACCCAGAGGAATGAATACACTACGAGGGAAAGTTGTTTTGTTCTGTGTTTAGTTTTGCAAAAAAAATTTTTAAAGCTTGCATAAGAATGCTTATGCTTCAATGTCTGATCCACATGTGATGGGGAGATTGAATAGGAGGGCAAGAAAGCATAATAGATGGAACAAGTAGAATGGGAGGAAATAAAAGATATGACTGGCACAGATGGCCACTTCCAGACTTCAGGAAAAAAACTCAAATTGCTTGTACGAGGCAGCCTCATTTGTCCAAACTAATAAAAAGGTAGGGTCACTACAGAGCACCTACATGGTGGAGTGGGGTGTGAGATTGCATTAAGTGAGGAGTTGATAGTGCTCACTTGGAGCAGTACACTTCCAGCCTGTGTGGAGAACTGCAGAGCTGCGTGGAAGACTCATTTGAAGCTGGAAAACATGGTTTTATGTTAGAAACAATTTAACATACTCAGTACTGCCTCTAATGAGGTAGCAGACCATAATTCTTTCTAATCATTACCCCACTGTACTATAAAGATATAGCAATTAAAGTCCAGAGTGAATATCTAATATTTCTTTGGAGCTTCCAGTAAAGTGATATTTTATCATAGCTCCTGAGAAGCAAAGGCACTAGCTTCAGGGAGCTCTGAGAGCTGTCTCTGCCCTTCTCCTTGGGTGTTCCATCCAGCTGGACCAATTTTTATAAGCAGCACCTTGAAAAACAATTGGAAATTCCTGGATTTTATTACAAGAGTACCCACTTGGATCAAGAGAACAACTATAAACAAAGGGCAAATTCATCACTAAAATTTAAGTTCTTAGTGATCATTACCAAGTAAAACAGTTTTTAACTTGCTGATTTGTAATAGGACCCTTGTTTGTTTCCAGATCAGCTGATCATAAGCAAATTTTCTGTGATGATAAAATGTTGTATTTCTGCATTCTTGGTATAGTAGCTACTAGTCATGTGGGCTACTGGGCTACTGAAATATGTCATCTGTCAACAAGGAGCTAAGTCCTCAATCTCATTTAATTTTAATGATGACTTCTAAACAGATAACATGTGGCTAAGTGACTCACTCCCCTATTGAATAACTCAATCGTAGATTTATCATAAATTTAATTTCCTAAAAGATGTAATCCTTTTTATCAGAACAGCTCTAAGATTTATAATGGCAAGCATTTCTTTCTCACTGTGATGGTGTTCCATATGAATGCCCAGAGACTCTAAGGTCCTGGATTGATGATATATAACTAATGAAGATTTCATATTTGATCCTTTTCAATCTTTGTATTGAAGTTAGGGCTGGAAAGCTTTTTCTAAAACTATAGACCATTTCTGTACCTAATTGATTATTTTTATAAGTGATAGCATTAATCATAATACCAGGTCATAGAAGATGGAGTAAATTATCCATAATGATAGCTGTCAGAAGCATTGTCTTTCATCTATAAGAACTGCACAGTAAAGGTAATTTAACATTTTGTTCAAGATAATTTTTCATGGATTATAAATATAATAACCATTGCAATTCTGTATGCACAAAGGGGGAAAATATCCATAGTAGAAAGAAAATATTGGGAGGAAAAGAGAAATATATTAGGTATGGGAAAAATCAAGAGGAAATTTGGGTGATATGATATCTATGATGGCAAACAACAGAGAAGCCATCAGTGTCCCACGGCTTCCTTCTAGGCTTCTTGATGGTCCCCTTCCCAGTGGCTCTCCTGCCCTGCCTTCCCCAAGGCCGGGACACAAGAAAAAGCAAAACCAAAATATGAGCTAAAGGTAATTCTTGGCTCCCATGAGATGCACAAATTTGTAATTTCAGTTCAAGAAGATGCCACATTACTGCTGGAATACTGTTCAAACAGAAAAGAATCACACAGGCTGGGGAGATATCTCAGTGGCATAATTGCCTGCCTGAAAAGTACAAGTTCCTGAGTGAGATCCCCTGTACTGCATGCCAGCTGCCCCAAAACTGTAAGTATTCCTTGGGGCATGGTGGTACACACTTGTAATCCCAGCCCTGAAGAGGCTAAGACAGGAGGATCACTGAGTCTGAACTGCTTAGCAAGATCCTATATCAAACAAAAAATAAAAAGTAAAAAAAAAAAAAAAAAAAAACCTGCATTCATAAACAGGTGCTTACAGGTAAAAAGAAAATTTCAGTCCCTTAAAGTGTGCACTGCACTCTGTTCATCAGCTTTGGCAATGAGAGAACTCTTAATTCACTTTAGGTATCTCACAGTGCACATTCTTGAACAAAAGGAACCCAGATGGAAGATAAGACAAGTTGCAAAAAAATATAAGTGAAGTGAAAAAGATTTTTATCTGTTTGCATATAATACAAATGCAGTGACTAGGAATGCCCAGATCCCACTCACTCTGTATGTGTTGTTAATATGTCTGTCCAACCAGTAGGCATCAAAGTTGCATCTGATAAGTATGAAAGTTTTCACTGCTAAAGTGACACCTTCTGTAGAATGTTTTTGCACAAGTGAGTGCCTGTTGGCTATATGTGTGTAAGAGTTTTGGTTTCTTTTGCAGTACTGGTAAAGGTGGTATCTGGATACCAGGGACTATTACCTGTAGGTGTGGATTTGGCATTGGCATCTGGAGGCTCAGGTCTGGCCACATGGCAGAATCATTTTGTGTGTGTTCACGAGACACATACCTGAGGATGTGTCTCGAGCACTAGGCACTGTTCTCTCTGTTTTCCTTTAGCTTTAGTTCATCTTGGGCAAAACCATGTGGGAAAGATAACTGATTTAAAAATTAGCAAAATTGTGTGCACTGAAAATAATATATAATTTCTGTTTTTTAAGTCAATGAGCTTTTCAGTATTACATATGAAAATTTGTATTATTGCCCCCATTGCGTTAACAAGATAGAGAAATATAGGGAAGATGATCTTGACTAATAACTAGGGCTTTTGAGCAAGATAATTTGAGACTAAGATTCTTCATTGGCGAAATGAAGCTACTGGACATATTAATATTCAACATTCCCTCCAAGTGATAGTAAAATAGAAAGTGTTATAACTGTTGAGTGACAATGCATGTGTTTATTCTTACTGCTTATGAGGCATAACAGAGTGTGATATCAAGCAGACCAACCAGACACTAGAGCAGTGATGGCCAAACTTTAGAGCTTGCAGTAACAAACAGCTTGCAGTAGCACATGCAAGTACACATGGTTCACCACCATATGACACTGTGTAGTTTTTACTAACTTCCTTATGCTGATGTGTGTATGTGTATGGATAGCGTGCTGTTTAACTTGGAGCACAGAGATATAAACAAAGTGTGAGCCAGTCTTCCATAAATCTGCCTCCACACCTGGCCTGCCAGGCCCAGTATCTCTCCTGTATGTAAGGGCAGTGTGGAATTCAACACAGACCTGTTTGTCAAGTGATTCAGGATTTTGTAAAGATAACAGGAACACACTGAGAAAGGTTAAGCCTATAACATGGAATTAGGTTTGTGTATTTACTCTGGTCATTTTTACTGTATATATGCAACAACTTAAGATGTATGATAAGTTTTAATGATATAAATATGTAGTTCTTCCTCTTCAAGGAGCAAGTGAGAAATGTGCACTAGTATAGATAACTAAGAACTGACATACTGCTTTCCTAGATCAGGGGTCTTGGTTTCTGTGCTGTCTATATAATAATGCAAAGCTACCTCTAAGTATAGCATAGCATATCTTCACCATATTGTGAAGAAGAGCTACCTCTTATAAAAAGTTCTGGCAAATCCCTTCACGTTTTCCTTTCCACACAATAAGAGCATTTCTTGTCCCTGATCAAGTTTGGGAGCTTTTTTCTCTGTGTACTGGAATCCTATGGACAAAGATATTTCACTGTCCCCTTTATTTTGAACCATTTTAGTGTAAATGCAAGGATAAGGTGGATGAATTTTTCTAGAAGAAGGATGCTTTTTGTGTGTTCCCCTGCTGACACTTACAAGGATTTCCAATTAAACATCCCTCACTCCTGCCTTTCTACCCTTGCGTCTCTTCTTGCCAATGTGGTAAGTGTTGATGTGTCTGTCCAGCCAGTGGACACCAGGGAGCACAGCTTAGAGCCATGGGAGAGTGATTCTTCTGGACTTCAGGTCTTTTAATAGTTGTCATGGTCATGGTAAGTGTTAGTACATGCTGATTCCTTCCTACTAACCTTCGTCCTTAACTTTAAGGGTCTAGGATCATCTACTAAAACTATAATAGCAATAATGAGGGATCCCCAGTCCTCTCCCTCTCCTCTCTCTGGCTCTTTCTGGCTTCCTTTTTCTTCCTCTTTCTGTCCATTCCTCCCTTCCTCCTTCTCTTCCTTCATCCTCTCCCAATGGTGTATAAAGCTGTATGCCAGCGTACTATTACTATAGGTTTGCACAAAGCTGAGATGAGGTCTCCCCACCTTCACCTCTTGCCCTTGCCAAAGTATAGTTGGCACATCTGCAGATTCAGCCAACCCTAGGTAAATAAGATCTGGAAAAGCACATCACATTTTATTTAACATGAACAGACTTTTCTTTCCTGTCATTGTTCCCTAAACAATATAGTATAATATCTATTGCCATAGCATTTACATTGTATTTTTGTATTACAAGTCATCCAGAGATTTTTATGGTATACTAAAGGATGTACATAGATTCTATCCAAATGCTAGGTTATTGTTCAGATTTTCATATCCTCAGGGGTCCAGTACCCCATGCCCAATGGATACAGAACAGTGACTATAGTATAGCAGGAAAGCAGTCAGGCTAGGGCCTCCCACTATAGCCAGTGTGACAGAAAGCTGAAGTATGAATCCTCTTCTTAGCACCATTTATCAAAAACCATGTATGGCAGGCAGTTGACACACCAGACAGCTGCAGCTGGCAACTGCCAACACCCATCAGCTCTGGTCCTTTTGATTAGAAAATGAAAAATGCTAACTCCTCTTGGGCTCCGTCAGCCATGAGGTGTGCCTCTGAGTTCACGGCAACATGGGATGCTTCTGTTGCTAGGACAGTAAGGTTTGTTAGCGGAGGGAAAGGAGTCCAAAAAGAGCCTGTCTCACTGACTCCCCAGAAGAATAAAATGAGGCTGGAAGCTAAGGAGCAGCTGCTGTTTCCACCCAATGCCCTTAGCTTGTGCTCAGTGGTGGCTTTAAAAGTGCAGGAAAAATAGAATAGACGTGACCACTTGTTGGAGGCAGGTTCCTTGTTCAGAAACTGGAGGTGGCCTTTGGAGAGTCCTTTCCATTTCCCAGAAACCCTTCATGTTCTGCACGGTGCCCTTGCTGTGGCCTTCGTTGCGCCGCTTTTCTAGGAGCCCTCACTTGCTCTCCCCGGAAGCTAGCATGCTGAAGTGTGCTAGACGCTCACCACATAAGGGTGATCATTCTATAGCTGATATGTGTGCAGGAGCAGTGAGAGGGCATACCACCATCCCAGGGCACGTTAGCACTGGCCTGGGGCTGGAGCGGTGCTCTGACACCTTCAAGTTATGATGCAGGCCAGGCAAGAGGCACTAAAGATAGCTCTGCAATTGATTGGAGGCAGGTAGACTTGCTTCCCAGGTAGCTTGAGCCTCAAACAGAGCATAGGCCATTTTTGAGGCCCTTCAGCATCAACTGGAAGGTACTGGAGTTTCATAGTTTCCTCTCAGATTCCTTTGCTGAACATCGACAGGACACTGAGGTTAGCTGTTCCACATCCTCAGGCCACTGAGTAAGCTGGTGTAGAAACTGGTTCAGATTCTGTCTCAGTTATTCTTCTCTCATTCTTGGGACAAAGTACCTGACATGCAAAATTAAAGAAGGAAAGTTTTATTTAGCTCACAATTTGTGGAGGTTTTAGTCCATATTCAGCTGGCTCCAAGACAGACTGGCACATGGCAGAGGGTAGCAGCTCATGGCAGCAGAAAGCAGCAAACCAGCAAGAGCAAAAGGAAGGAGCAGCAGCAACAGTGGCTGCAGAAAGCAAGTCTGTGTCCCCTGTGCTGAATTCAGATTATCTGCCGCAGGGCAGGCTGGGTGTAGCACTCACACCCACAATCCCAGCACTGGATCATGTGTTAATCACAAAGTCTAGAAGTCTTCCCCATGACGGCATGAGGCTTTAGGGGGACAACTAGACACAGACCATAGCATCTGGCTTGCATGAGCAGTTCCCTGACAGCAGGGAAAGTGAGGAGTAAGCATTGGTGTGCTCAGCATGGAAATGAGGGTCTGGCATCCTTCTCAAAGATTCAAGAGAGGCAGTGAGGTGGGAGGCACGGTGTCTGAGGGCCACAGTAGCAGACATCTAAGAATTCCCTGGACCCCCTGGAGCTGCCAGTGTCTGCCCTATAAATTAAGGGGCTGGCAGGGGTGGAGCCATGGTTTCTGGAATGCTTTTGTGGATTCCAATAACTACTGCACAGGGAGTTCTCAGGAGGTTCCAGCAGCCCTGGAACACGAGTTTGTGCCTTGCCCTGTGTTCCTTTAGAAACTGTCAGTAAAGACCCCTTATATTTCCCTAACTTTTTAAAAATCACAGTTGAAAGACCTAGAATTTATGCTTTACATAACATATAATATAGGCAATGGAAATTAATAATTTTAATATTTGTTCAACAAAAAGATACAAATACTATGTTCTTCCAGTTATGAAAATTTAAGCTTCTTTGATAGTACATTTATGTACCTCATAGCTGCATTTATTTCTGTCACTGGCAAACTGCATATAAAATAATGGTCCCATAAAATTATAATGGAGCAATTCAAAGGTCCTATTTCTAGTAATGTCAAAGGCATTACTCACTGCTCTGCCAGTCATATTAAAGTATAACTCATACAATTATGTACAGTATGTAACATATGATAGTGATAGTAACTGTGTACATTAATGATTTATGTATTTACTCAAGTTTTATAATTATTTTAGTGTGTTGGATAAAACATTAAAAATTGACTATAGGGCTGGGGAGATGGCCCAGTGGAATAAGTGCTTCCTTGGCAAGTGCAAGGGCCTGAGTTCAATCCCTGGTTCTGGAAAAAAAATATAAGCAATTTGCTATTTTGCACTAGCAGAAATCTCGTGTATCTTGAATTTATTGCATCTCTTGATTATATTGTTTTCATTTGCTTTGACTTAATCTTCTGTTGTTTTTGGTTTGTTTATCATGATTTTAGGAGCAGCGTGCTGTAT
Source organism: Ctenomys sociabilis (assembly GCA_004027165.1). Taxonomy (NCBI): domain Eukaryota; kingdom Metazoa; phylum Chordata; class Mammalia; order Rodentia; family Ctenomyidae; genus Ctenomys; species Ctenomys sociabilis. The sequence continues at coordinate 7,836 of PVKA01034662.1, read as the reverse complement.
TCATAAATGCATGTGCAACACACACACACACACACACACACACACACACACACCTGAAGCTTAGCTGGTTTGTAAGTTTATGTATATATACTCTGTGGTGTTTTTACAATGAGCTTGTTAGAATGTATCCTTGTCATTAAAGGATACATGACTGTATTACTAAGAGGATATCTGAGTCTCAGTACCTCAATATATATCAGACCTGTTTGAGGAATAAATGCTCAGAAGCTATTTAAGAAATTTACATAGTAATAGTTATATGGGTTCCATATAGTTTCCTTCATTGCTATACCTTGTGTGGACCTCATAAAAAGAAAATCAATACATAGCTTAGTATATCCTGGAAAACAGAAATATAATGTTATGCAGTTTGGAATTCAGATGTAGTGTTAAGCCATGTATAACCAAAACTGTTTTATACATTACTTTTGCTTTATTTTGAAAAATACTCATTTTATAACCTAAAACATTAGTTCATTAACCTTTATAACTTAAAAGTTCTATATAAATTATTTTTATATAAATTGTTATTAAAGTAAAAATGTTAATTAAAATTCATGGGAATGTTTCCAATAGAAAGGAGTATCCTTATTTCTGATACACTGTTCTTTCTGTGAAAACTTCCACTTGCCTCTTAGGACTACAGGTGGATCCTATCATAGTGCGACCAACTGCTCTTAAGCTTGCTGCTGTGATGGATTGTGTCAATTTTAAGCATATGTTTGTTTAAAATTTTATCAGACCCCAACATGCTGTCTGAAGTTACATTCCCAGGAGGTTAAACAAATTTACAAAGACATGCAAACAAGTGTCAGGTCAGCTCATCATACCGGGATGGCTATGGCTGGATCCTGCTGCAGAGGGTTGGGATAAGACAAGAAAATTCACTGTCATCATGATTCATTTCTCTTGTTTTAAAGATGCTGACAAAAGCCAAATGAGCAAGTAGAAGGCACATATAGTAAACATTTCAAAACAAAGAGACAAATATGATAATTCTTGCGATTATAAGAAACTTTCTTGGAAAATGAAAAAAAAAACACTAAAATCATTTTCAGAAATAGTAGAGAGGTGACTTGCAATGAATATAATAAAAAAGTTATTGGTACTCTTCTTTAGCTGCTAAATATTTAATATGGTAAAAAGAACTCCAAATAACAAAGAAACAAAGAATCAATTAGTAATATGCACAATCTCTGAAGGGAACTGCAGAAATTTACTGAGGATCAGAAATAAATACTTGAAGAAATGAAAACACATATCTGGCTTCTGGAAAGGAAGATTTTATGCTGTCAATTTTTGGATCACTCCCCACGAATCTCAAGGATACAGTGATGACAGGGTCAATCAAAATCCCACTAGAACTTGACAGAGTCATCTGTAATGACAAATTCATAAAACTATCAAAAGCATTTGAAAATAAAGAGAAGAGAGAGATTGGCCCTTCCAGTTTAAAATGTACTATAGAGTTTGGAATAATTAAAATATGAATTTGCATCTCCATGGAGTAGATCTAAAATGAACCAGTCAACCAACTATAATCTCTTCACCTACACGTTATATGTATGTGTACACATATATGTATGTATTTATATGTGTAGCTAATGTACACAGCAAAATGGAAATGTAGATATTTAAATTTAATTCAGAAAAAAGGAAGTTAGAGCTCTATCTTCTATTATACAATAATAAATAGCTTCAAAGTGAATTATAAGTATAAACTGAAAACAATAGAAAGACCATAAACTCTGGAGGAAAATGTTTTTATGTAATCTCAGCAGAAAAGTCAAGGATCAAGATATGGTATGTGTGTGTACTAATTCCCACAGTGAAAAATTCCCGCAGTGAATGTATTTGTCATGTACCATAAAATGTATGAATAAAACATTTGTTTAAAAAATAAGAGAAGGAGGGTTTTACAGTCATGACACTGAGGTAGAGACCATTAAACAAAAGATTGAAAGAGCTTTCAGTGACTTCTGTCTACCTAAAAAGATGGAATGTTCAGGTTTTTGACTAAATAAAATTTAAAACTTCTGCAGGTGATTAAAATTTTAAAGCAAATAACGAGGTGGCAACATTTGTAACTTTTATGGATGGTGATTACTATCCCACATATATTATGGTCCTTCATAAAAAAGAACCAATGACTCATATATATGAATACATATTAATATCAATTATTAATTATTAAATAATATATTTAAATCATTTGAAATACCAACACATATTTTTACATTACCTATATACAATATTCTATGTATTTATATATACAAATATATCCTAATTTATTATAGCATTTTGCCTCTCCCAGTTATGGACAGAGATGTCCCACCGTTTACTATCTGCAAGCTGGATGCTCAAAAAATGAAGATGCAAGGATCAGACACCCAGTGGAGTGGACACTGGGCCAAATTCCGAGGGTATCGAGCACAGAAGAGTGATGTCCTGGCTCAAGTGGTCACCTGAGAGGGAGTACAACTTTCTGTTTGCTTTCATCATACACAGCCTCAGAGCTTTAGGTGAACAGTGACCTCCAGCACTGGGAAGGGTGCATCTGCTTTACTCATCGAAGGACTCCGATGCTGGTTGCATCTAGAAACAGCCTCCTGGGCCACAGCAGTGATGCTTAACTGGGAACCGTGTTAGGTTGATGGAATTAATCATCACCTTTCACGTGTGAAGCGCTCCTGCAGATCAGTTGTAAAAGTGCATAGATAAACCATATTCAATAGCAGAGATAGAGGAGATAAGTGAACAGTCATTGCAGAGATGAAAACAGTATCTAACAAAATTATGGTATTTTATTATTAAGATTTAGTAAAATGAATTAAACATGATGTTTTCTGCATTATTAAACAGCTATTGAAAAGGTTGATAATACTACCTAGAATGCCTTGGCCATATGGAAATCTGGGCACTTGATATACTGAGGTAAAATTCAAAAGCTGGTAAGATATTTAAGGAAAATATTTCTGTAATATTTTAAAAAGTAACACTTAATATCATGACTACCATTCTTTTCCCCAAAACATTCCATGTAAGAAATGTCTTGGAGAAATAAGCCTAATGCATCAGAACAAAATTCTGTCATTCTTTTTATATAACAGCAAAATAGCATTAACAATTGAGATTTAGAGTATTTAATTAAGCAAGGCATGATACACACATAAAATTAAATCCCCAAAACATTTAAAAGTTGTTTTATAAAGACATGTATTTATTCAATTCATAAAGGTATAAAGAAGAAAAATTAAAATAGTATATGTGCACAAGCTTGGTTTTTAGAAAATGAATAAAAATACATAAATTATCTTACTTTTAATGTTGATACTTGGAATTCTGGGAGAGTTTTAAAAATGTTTTCCAAATGGGAGCTGAATGAGAAAAAAAGTGTGAAGATGAAAATATATTCCGCTTGAAAAAGAGAATAAATAGGGGAAAGAAGCAGGCTAATTACCCTGTGCTGCAGGCCCTGAGAGGAGCTGAAGTCTCGCCTTGCGAGGGCGGTGCCTGCCACCTGCGGATGGCCTGATCCCCTTGGGGCCCTCAGCACTTTGCGAGCCTCTCCCTTATAGAACTCGGCTCATTTTCAGTGGAGATCAAAGTGAGGAGAAATAAATTACAGCAGCATTCTGACAAAAATTAAAAGATGAAAGAAGGCTGTATAAAATAATTGACAGAGCAAGAAAAAGCAGAATTGCATGTGTTCAGAAAAGACTTTGATAAAAGCCACTTTTATAAGCCCTGTCATGTTATGAAATTGACAATACATGGAACAAAATGCTGGAGAACTTCCTTGACTAAATGAGAAAGAGTTAGAGGGTTTAAAAAAAAAGCTAAGATCAAAATGTTTAATAACATGCTGTGTTGGCAAAGGTATGAAGAAACAAATACTCTTCATACATTTCAAAGAGAAGATAAACAGATAAAATTTTATGAAGGGAAATGTGAAAATATTCACCAGGATTTAAAGTGCACACAACTGTTAGCTGGGCAGTTTTTCTGTGAAATGCTCATTCTATACATTGATCTCAGGTCTGGGTGACATGCCACTGCTGAAAAGATACCCAGTGCTGACCAGCAGCAGCACGAGATACCTAATGCAACTCTGAAGTATTGAGTCAGAAGTGGGAGGAGGTGTGTACATATGGATGTGAAAGGTTCTTTAAGAAGCATTAGTTAGTACAAATCTTTTTTCTCATTGAATTAAGAGAAAGTAGCTGTGTATCTACCCCAACTAATTTGTATATACAGATACAAAATGGTCCCTCATTTATATCCCCTTTTTTGTTTAGTTTTGTCAGAGATAGGTATTCGATTGCCATTTAAATATTGTAGGTGCATGAACTCAGCAATATAATCCAATATACTCCAGTAGTCCATAATAGTAGTGGGTATCTGTAGGACTGGCAATGTCAGAAGTTGTTGACTTGAGCCTTTTACAGCTCTGCATATTAAAATAGCCTTACTTTTCATACTTTGTTTTTATACTTTTCTGCTGGATGGTTAAGACCAAGATAAAGTGAGACCTATATAATAAGAAATGTAGCTTTTATATCTGAATAAGTCAGTCAAGTTCTCTCAGGATTTATCCTGAAACCCTGTACTGCACTTTGTAGATCCTTTGTCAGTGTCAGCCATGTGGATGAGTCATGGCCATTGCTTGACCAGTTTGCTCTCTATGAAAGCCTGAGAGAATGTTACACACAAAGAAAGACTACCCTGTTAAAAAGAAGGATGGACTTGAAACATTTGTAGGAAAATGGATGCACCTGAAAAACATAATACAATGTGAAATAGATCAGACCCTTAAGCTTCAGTACCATGTGAGTTCTCTCCTATGAGAAAAGCAAAGTCTTAACAGAGTAAAGAGTAAAATAAAGGAAAGAAAAGGAACTATTTCTATTCAGTCGAGTTTTGCTCTACCATAAATTGATAAACTTGATTCTTTTTTTAGGAAAATGCATGGACTTTGAGAGTATAATGTTAAATAAAGTAAATCAGACACAAAAGCTAAAAAAAAAAAGAAGTGTTAGTAGACCTGGGTATGATGGTGCACACCAGTTATCCCAGGACTTGGAAGCCTGAGGTGGGTGGATCGCTATGAGTTTGAGGCCAGCCTGGGTTGTACATACTGAGTTTGAAGCTTGCCTGAGCTACCTGATGAGATCCTGTCTGAAACAGTAAAACAAAAACAAAAACAGAACAACAACAAAAAGCATTTTTGCAAGCAGAAAATCAAGTTGCACTATTAGAGCTGACAGTGGCAGCAGAAAGTTGGACTCTATATGCCAGGACTCTATATGCCACTCTCACTACACAGTGGCTTATCTCTGGAAGAATATATTAGCACTTGATAGCAGTTTTGCTCTGGGAGAGAAGCATAAGAATATAAATACAGAGTGGCTTTCTTTACTCAATAACAAGTTTTGAGCTGAGATCTGTATTACATTTTCAAAAAGCAAGTCTCTATGTCTTCTGCCATTTACCTAAAGTGTTTATTAAAACCTGTATGGAAATAATTTTGTCAGACAGCTGCATCTTCCTGGAGCCTGTTTCCTATGACCCTCACCTGTTTCTTCATCTCGGGTTTACTCCAGTTGTGGTCTGAATCAAAAGATGGATTAGTTAACACTTCAGACATCCCATGACATTTGGAAATTTTGCCATCCTCTGTATTCTCCAGGGAATGTTATTTCAGTGATCATAAAACTTTCCATAATAATCTCTTCCTTCCTTCCTTCCTTCCTTCCTTCCTTCCTTCCTTCCTTCCTTCCTTCCTTCCTTCCTTCCTTCCTCCCTCCCTCCCTCCCTCCCTCCCTTTCTCTCTCTCTCTTTTTCTTTCTTTCTATGTATTTGGTGCAGGGTCTCACTACACAGCTCTGATTTGTAGTGTCCCTCCTGTTTCAGCCTCCCAGCAGCAGAATTTATAGGCATGAGCTACTGCACCCGGACTTGGTCACCAACTCAGGGTACCCTGGGGACAGGGCCCATATGCCATGCAGTAGTGGGGATCAAACCCTGGTCACTGAGCTTGGCTATGCAGGTGTGTAGTCTGCTGAACTATCTCCCTGGCCCCTTTATTGCTTTTTATGAGGTAACAGTATAGATGTTGTTTTGTTTTGTTTTGTTTTTGGTGGAACCGGGGATTGAACTCAGGCCCTTGTGCAAGCTAGGGAAGCACTTATTCCACAATAATGTAGATGTTTTATGGAACATCTATAAGAAGTAACTCACCCTTTTCCCTAAGGAAACTATCCTAGATCTGATAATAACAGGCTTCCAGGAGTAGATTTCTGAAAATGCCTTTAATCATTCCTATTAAAAAAAAAAAAAAAAAAAAAAACTCCCTGTCATCTGGCCCAAGCTCAGGCCCAGTGAGTATGGGGGTGAGCTCCTGCTCTCCCCTGCATTGATGGATCGAGTCCAGGCCAGCCCCTGAGTGAATCCTTCACCACATTCTCAGGACCCATTCCACCCTGATTTCTAGGGAAAGCTCCATCCAAACCAAGTCCAGGTCCTGCTAGTGTGTGGGAGAACCTCTGCATGCCCTTGTGCCCCCTGGACCAGGGCCACAACAGAGGAGAACCACAGATTCACGGATGTGCCAGAGGGGCACAACAGGTTTACTTCCAAGGGCTGCAGCAGGAAGGAGCTTAACACAGAAGCTAGACCCAAGCAAGAATAACTGGATAAACTCAAACTTAATAGATCTGTACCCGAATTTCAGTAGGTGCTAAAGTCATAACTGCACCAAAGCTCCACACGAAAGGTCAGAAGTTAGAGCTATATGAAATGACAAAGAGAAGCAGCAAAATGCAATCTCAGGCCTCAAGCCCACCAAGAAAAAGTACAGAGGATACTAGCTCAGCTGAAATGTATGAATTAATAGTGTCAGAATTAAATAAGCAACAGCAGAAAGGTACAGAGGAAATTAAAGAAGAATTACTTTCTGAAATAAAAAAAGAAATCTCTGAATTCATAGCATCTGAAATAAAGTATCAAATACAGAAATGTATGGAGAAATCCAACCTGAAAAAAAGCTCTGCAGTAAAAAAAATTCATAGCTGCTTCTAAAGAAGACATTGATAAAAAACATAGAGGAGATTAGAAAAATGATAGACTCCTTCAATGAGCAATACAGGAAAGAAATAGATCACATGAAGCAGAGTCAAACAGATATAGAGGAACTTAAAATCTCAAATACAAGCCTGCAAAACCATTTGAGTGAAAGTGAAGACACAGTGTTAGATCTTGAAGATGCTGGTGCAGCTAGTGAAAAGGTAAGAAAAGATCTCTTAAAAACAATTAGGGTCAGTGAAGTCCTCTCAGGGTTTATCTTCACTGACCCTAATTGTTTTTAATAGGAAATATAAAGTTCATGTGTTGGTATATAAGTCTTGATCTATCTAGGTCTTAACCATCCAGCAGAAAAGTATAAAAATGAAGTATACATCGTGAGGCCATAATATTAAGCTGAGCTGTAAATGGCTATGGTCGACAATTTCTTTGAATAACTCACTATGGTTGTAGAATGCTGGACTGTATTGGATTGTGGTGTCGAGTTCAAGCACCTAAGTTAGTTGAATGTCAATGGAGTGCCCACTTTTGACAGGTGTAGACAAAGGAAGGGTTGTAGAAAGAAAAATTCATGATGTGTGTGTATAGACAGTACATTTGGGATAGATAATGCTGTGCTTCTACATAATTCTATGAGAGGCAAGATCTGCAGTAATGGTGGTTGGACACGATACTATGTCGGCTTCTAGTACTACAGTCATCCACTAGGAAAATAATTATTGAATTTTTGATATAATTCAGGTATAAAAAAAT
>PVKA01034661.1:0-23292 GCA_004027165.1 Ctenomys sociabilis | reverse complement strand
TTATGTCAGCTTTTAGTGCTATGGTCATCCACTAGGTAAATAATTATTGAATCTTTGATATAATTCAGCTACATAAATACCTGTAAATATAATATCATGTATGCACCTTGTACAATACCAAAACGTTATGAAAACAGTTTGCAATGTATTATTTCATTGACTCTGTATGGTTATGGTGTTTTGAAACTGTCTGATTGACTTTTGTATTTCAATAAAATAAAACTAAATAAAATAAAATAAAATAAAATAAAATACAGAGAGAGAGAGAGAGAGAGAGAGAGAGAATTATTTCCAGTATATTGGTCAGCTCTTCATCTTTGTACCAAATATCCAGTGTACACAACTTAAAGAAGCAAGAGTCTATTTGCTTCCCAGTTTCAAAGGTCTGACCCATGATTGCCACCTTCAAAGCAGAAATGGCACAAGAGCGTAGCGGAAGAGAGCTGCTCTGTCCACCACAGCCAGGGATTAGAGCAAGGGAAGAGCAGATGTAGACCTGCGGGCACACTTCCGTGAACCACCCAGACTCACACAGAACGTTACCTATTTCATTCTGCAGGTAAGAACTTAGAAATAAAGAAAAGCTAAGCCATTTATCTAATATGTATAGCCAGCAAGTGACTGAGTCAGGATTTATCCATAATTCATTCATCTTCAATCCTAGAATCCTTTCTAGATTGATAAAATTTAGATTCCCAAGACCCAGTACTTGTCACTATACCATAATTTTTGGAGTACACGTATGCACCTGCACTAGGACTTCCTTCCTTTATATCCATCCAAAACACTATTTCTTTGTGCAATACCAGCGAGGGACCTAGAGTCTTCAAATATATGTAAAATCACATTTCCTTTATTCAGAATAATTGAAATTATGAGTTTCAAACTCTTTTAAACCATCTTTGTATGCTACATCTTCTGTATTTAGGTTATCTTATTGGTTTCATTTTTCTATAATTCATTAGTGTACTGCAAAATTTGAATTAACAAGCTCTGTAACTTAATATTGATTGTGCTCGTGAGATTTTATGCTGGTCCTAAAAAACATAAATCAGCAACTTTCACTTCATTTTCCCCTTCGTTGCAATTTGATTATATGTATGTTAGTATAAACAGCCACAGGCTGGTTATAAATCATCCTACCCATCTTCTTACTGATAGTCTGCAACCAGGTTGGTAGATTTCCCCAAGGGCAAGGGCAGCAGGGCAATGGTGGGTTATGGTGTGCACCCCAACTGCAAGTGCTTACAGTGGGAATTTGTGTGCCTTTCATAGAACAGAAGGAAATATCCACAGAGAGCTATTTTGAAAGATGCAATTTAATTTTAAATGTATCCATTTAGTTCTGTTTAGAGACTTTAAATTAAATTATCGTTTGAAATTAACATGTGTTGTATTACATGACATTGAGATCATCAGCACTTAAGTGTTTAAAGATTAGGCCGAGAATGTTCTTTTAAAAAGTGTGCATTTTCATCATAGTGTAGAAATATGAATAAACAAGTCTATCCCATCTCACTTGGTGACAGTGTTTGGTCAGTTGCCTAAGAAAGCAAGATACAGTGATTAAAAAGTCCAGGCTTATAAATTATAAGTGCTGGCACACACAAAATTAACCAAATGCTGGTCAGTCAGATGTGTCAGACCTGAGACAGCACAAAGTTTTTATTTTATCAAGGTGCTTTCAACATCACTACGATAAGTTCTGTGTTTCAAACAGAGCTTTCACGATTCATAATTCTTTCCTGTCCTACCATTGTCACATGATTTTAGATAAAAATCATGTGACAATGGTAAAAAGTAAAATCATCTTCTAAAGAAGGTTTTTTTCTGGAGAAGCTAATGAGAAAAGCAACCTTAATCTCAGTAAAACCTGTTTCTGAATAATCCTTTCTTATTGCGTAAAACTGTTGTAGAAATATACTGCATGTATATATCACTTACTAAGCGATCAACCTATGCTAAGAAATTCCAAAAACACTAATTTCTAAGAGAAAATGAAAAAAAGCAGTACAGAGAAGGAGAGTACAGTAAATTTGTTCCATTGTAACTCTAATGTTTGCTTTGACTTACTCAAGAAAGCTTTAAAAATTTTGTAACTTTCTAGGTATAAACATATGCATTTTGAAAATGACAACAAAACTGTAACCATGTAGTTGTGGTCTTGCTGATAGACAAATGTAGAAATATGCAGTAGTTGTCTTATGGAGTTCAAATGCTCTACCATCAATAAATTTCCATATTAAAATCAATGTAACACTTGTCCAATTTTATTTTTTATTTGGTTCACATTGTATCTATCCTAGTCTCTTGTTTAATGAAATCTCTGATTTTACTAAAGGCTATCATGAAGCTGCTTAGTATCAAGTTCCCCAGGCTGCTGTCTTTCTCGGAGGCAGATGGTGAATCTTCCAGCAGTAGCATTCAGAATGGCAACCCAGATGCTTTTAAGCTCTGGATGAGAATCTGCTCCTCCCACTGTGAACACCATTGGGCGAGATGCCAAAGCAAGGTCCCCATGGCAGTTAGCTGCTTCTGAATTCAACTCTGGCTGCCTGGAAAGCAAAATGAATACAGCTTTCTTTACCATGTACCATTTAGCACAAAGAGCATGTTTCATATTTATAATCCACCCAGGATTCCGTATTGTACCCCAGTTGCATTTTAGCAAGGTATCTGTACGACCTTTATTGTTCATAGAAGAAAATTTTGCATTACTTTGTAATTATTAGTATCCCTTGTTAATAAAGTATACCCATTAGATTTAGTGATCACTTATCTGTAATTATTTTTACATGCACAATTAATTACCTTTAGTAATGTTTAATAAACATAATGTTTATAAGACCCTAGATGTAATTTGAAATATAATGGCTACCAGTAGTAAGTGCTTATACATTCAGGTTAAGCATCGAAGACTTATTCAATAAGGGAGTAGAAAACACTGTCACCCTAAAAGTAAAGTAATATTCATAATTATGGAAATATCTTCTTAAAAGATATTATCAGCAGGCATAAGTGAGTGAAATATTTCTTATAGCTTCTGCTTAAGTTCAGTAGAACTGAAATACTCATTGAATACTCACTATATATGAAATAATGTTCTAGGAATTTGAACTCATTTTATAGAAATTTCAAGATTAAATAAGCATGAAAGATCCCTTTGTACCAAGGAAAGGACTTGACTCTGGTCACACAGTAGGGTGCATGTAGGAAAGACATTTAAATTTGGGAAATGCTTGTTCCACAGCCAGTGTAATTTTGATGTTATCCAAAGAAAAAATGAGACATACTTTAACATTTAGAATGACAAGATTCTTCCTATTTGAATAAAAGTGGTGTCTTCTTTCCTTGATTGATCAAGCCTCACATGGGATATGTAAGAGGAAGTTGGAAAGCTTTGGGGCTTAAAGCAGCGGTTTTAGTGACAGGCATATTATGACATCTCTAGACTGCTGCTTTCTTGCCTGTGAAGAGGCAATGCTACTGCTGTTGGAGGGGTGTAGCAATAATTTAAAAGGATAATTAAGGGTTAAGTGGCACCAGGAACACACAGATTTTATTTATTTATTTTTCCATTATTAATTTTATTGAGAAGCAAATAGCAACAAGACAGTTTCAAAACAGGTTAGTAGGACAGTTACTATATGGACCTGTATTTGAATAGAAGTATGTGGTTGTTGCAAATATATTTTCTCCTTTTGGTCATAGGCTAATACTGTTTTCAAAATTCAGCATGTACACTCCCTGGTATTTTGTGCGATGAGCCTTCAATCCCACAGTGACAGCTGGTTTCTGCTGAGCCCACAGCAATTGATTTTCATGAGCAGAGTCCACAAAGAGAAGGAAGTTGTGGATTAGTGTCTCAGGGACTTTGGAAAGCCACAGTTTCCACAGATGTCAGCTGTGGCATTTTGCCACAGGGAGAGACAAGGTCATTCCACACACCATTATCAGGACTGAAGGGCACAGATTGTGAGCAGACAATTTACTGCTTCTCTGATTCAGCAGCTCATTCTTCTTGTCTTAAGTGCTTCTTATTCGGACATTACTGAGCTCTACAAGGGGTAGGCAGAACACTCAGAATCTATTAAGATATACTATCTCTTTTATTAAATTGAAAGATTGAAATCATTCAGAATTCGACTCATAAATGTCTGTCAGCCAGGGAGCTATTTAGTTTGATATATAATGTAAGTGGACCCAGACACAATCAGATATGAGATTGAGGCCTCAAACTAATGGAAGGGAAATTCTCCCTTTTCAATAGATGAGGTATTAAATATAAAAACCTTTATTTTCAATTATGGTACTTGAACTCCTTGTCATACCCTTTCTATTTCTGCTTAGGAGGCATGCCAACTCCCTCTACAGTACAAATCAGTCACTTTTGCTCCATCCTAATGAAGGCTTTGATTTCATGATTATCACAGTTCCTTAGCAAAACACTAACTGTAAAAGCCTCGATATTCAAAGTGTACACATTTAAAAAATAAGGCAAATTGAAAACTTTGCTTTAAAAGCTAAAGTATAATGAATATAAGAACCATTAATTAGTGGAAATGCACTAATAACAAAAATGCAAGCATTCCCCCTGTACTTCATTCAATTTTTCCGTAAATCTTAAATGGCTCTTAAAAGATAAAGTCCATTAATTAAATAAATGTAAACATCAACACCCTGCAATTTATATCTAGGTGTCTCAAATCTAGAAAATGAGTTCAAACAGAGAAAAGTAGTTTTTCCTAATATTCTGTATTTTAAGATTATGTATATATAAACATTAATAATTGTTAGCTATATTCCTAGTTATCAGAGAAAGACAGAAGCTCACAGTGTGCTGAAATGGGAAAATATTGACAAATTTCCTTTTACTTCATCAAACATCTTAGGTTACCTGAGAGTTTTGAATGCCGTAAAAACAGTTTTGGGCTCATAGATCTTCCCTCCCCAAAATTTTTATCTCCACCTTTGGTGACATCCATGCATGTAATTAAAAATAACATATTTCCATTCAAACAAATGAAATAGCTAGCCCACTATTCAGTAACATGGTCTCAAATATTTTCTGATACCATCCCTTTCAAAAGGTGGTAGGGTAAAACAAAAATGAAAATGATAATGATGCATGTCAGAAATTTATAATCAAGAAGTCTTAGATAAGAAAAGAATATGTACGGATCAAAATGAATCTGTATAAGGGAGGCTTGTTGAGTAAGTGTAATGAAAATTGCATTCACAAAACACCTCTCAAGACCAAACCTTGCACATGGTCACTTTTATTACCATAGAGCACCAATAAATCACTATCTTTGCTCAAATTCCCACTAGATAATACTCAAGTAATCAGTAGGTAAGAATAATTATTAAAGGAAAGCAACCCAGCTTGTAAGCCAATGTGCTCAATGATGAAAGGGTGAATCCTGCCAAAAAGTAAGAAATCTCCAGAGATTCTGGGCATTTTCATCTTAAAGTTGGAGGATATGGACATATGGCAATCAAATTTTTGATCAAAATGTTTAGAGACACTTTAAAGCCAAAAATATTCTTTTGAGCCTCATTTATGCAGACATTCATATGCCTCCAGAACATATTGGCCAATGAAACAGATTTCCATTTATGTCCTGCCAAATCTCACTCATTAGCTAAAAATTCTCATTTGCAGTTTTTTAGAAAACAGGACTCTGGCTTAGCTGCACCATGTTTCAAAGTTAGTGTTTTTTCCCATTTAACTTGCTGCATTAACAAATTATCGAGAGTTCGCCTTTAGACATTAACCTCATCCTTGTTCTTCACTAAGTCCTTCATCAGAATATGCTAGCATGTTTCACAGAGTACTCCTTAAAAATGTTCTCTGGCACTGCACAGTGTAATGCTTACAATCCAGGAATAAAGGACAAAGAAATAATGCAAGGACATAAAACAAATGCATTTGAACAATTCAGTTCCTAGTAAACTATAGTGTAATTTAATTATGTTTAAAATGTGTATATAATTAACATTTCTATCTTATCTATATTGGTGCCCTACTTTTTGAATATTGATTAAAAAATAAAGTCAAATCCTTCTTGGTTTCTTTTATAAGTTGAGTCCAACAGAACTTAAACAGAAGTTAAGACATCTTTTTAAGCTTTTAGGGGGTTTATACTTTTAAGCAGGACAATTTCAGAGCTTATAATATTTCCCTGGTATATACAGTTGTATCTCTAGGAGTCATATTAACTAGGACTTGACAGAGATGGTGATTGCTTCAAATGCAAAACAGCTTCACATTTCTGTTACTCTAAAAGTAGGTATCATTGAGGAAACACACCAGAAGCACAATGACTTCCACTCAGAGCCCATTTGTTATCTCACTTTCTGTGGGCCAGAAACTCAGGCCAGGTGTAGCTGAGTTCTCTTTTCTGGACCACGCACACATGCACACACGTATCGAAGTGACCATTCAGCTGTGTTGTTATCTCAAGCTGTGAATTGATTTTCAAGACATTAATTACTCCCAGAATTTAGTTCCTAGTGGTTGTAGGACTGAGCTCTCAGCTTTCTGCCGGCTTAGGCTGTCTACCCTTTGATCTCTCCACAGTGTGTGTGGCAGCTTACCCTTTTAAGGCCAACAGGAGAAATTCATCTTAACCCCCTAATTGCATCTATGGACTGATTTGGTCAGGCAGTTAGAAAAATGTTCTTTTTTGTTTCACATGAGCTCAGTGAATTTAGAACTTTCACGATATCTGCAAACACATCATCCACCATTAAGCACCTGCTAAAGCACAGGCAGAGACCAGGATTCGACCTCGGCATGCCATGCTGGCCTAGAGACTAGGCATGGTGGCGCATGCCTATAATCCCCGTGCTTGTGAAGCTGAAAACAGGAGAATCACTATGAATCCCATCTATGTGTTGAGACCCTGTAGACTCTGTATTAAATACATTAAAGATAAATAAACAAAACAAACATTATCTACTATTAAAGTTTTTTTTTTTCTTTTGCCTTAAACTTTCTGATTTGTTTCAGTATGGTTTTTTTTTTCGGTATATTTTTCCTCATGAGCTGTTGATATTTTTGCAATTCAAAATATTGCCTTCTAAGTAGAAAAAATACAAGATTAATCAGACATTATCAAAAGAGGTGGCCAAGTCTAACTTAAGTACAAAAGACAAAAGTCCATGGAGCTAACATTTTCTACTAAGCCGAATAAATGAGGTGATGGAAGCCACCTTACCTATAAGAGTTAGCTCTTTAAATACGTGGAATAAAAGTAATATTTGCAAAGTGTCTGGAATTCTTTAATAAACCATGTTATTTAAGAACCAAAATTGGGTCCTGACTAATTCCATGTCTTTATGGCATATCATATGTTTACATGTTTTTAAATTCAAACAACTATCACATATCTATTCTAGAACATGGGAATCCCATTACAAATTACAACACTGATTACTTACTCATTTAGAGACCAAGAAGAAATATAATGGGAACACAGTTGTAACTTGAAAAAAAAAGATAGGGGACAGAGGTTAGTTTTGTTTACACGTTTGCTGTTCATGATCCTAAATTCAAGTATGTGCCGATCTAAGCTTTATGGAGTGAGTTTGTTCACTTTATCCATTGCACCAACATGTGTAACATCAATAGAACTGAAAGTAATACCATGTGTGACAATGTAAAATTTTATAGTTCTTTCTCACGCATTGTCTCTTTTGATATCAAATCTAGATAAAATGTTAGTATCCTCACACATATTGTATATCAAAGATTCTAATATATTCCAAAATTTGGTAGAGAAAATAACCATGAGACACCACAGGGATAAAACTACTGCCACGCAGAAGAAGCATGGCATGTCTGAGACCAGTCCCTCCCTCTGGGGTTTCCACACGGCTGAGGCCGCGTGAGCCTGTGCGAACAATTCTCCACCCTCCTCCTCTCAGTCTTGTCATCTTGTCCCTGTGAGTTTCAGTTTACGCATCACTTTCCAGAGGTTTCTCTTGACAACCAAAGTAAATTTCTTCTTTTTTTCCTTTTTTCTTTCTAACTCTAGACTGTTGTTTTCTTCCAAAACCATGTTAGCAAACATATTAGATTTTTAATGTTTAAAGCACTAGAAGATGATATTACTGGATCTGTCAATAAGAAAATAGAATTTTAGAGAATAATTTAGCAAGATAGGGACATAATTTCTAATAAAAATATTTAAAAATGTGTTTTCTGGTATCTTATGTAATTTAATAAAAACCTTACTATAGTTGTTCTCATCTGAACCTGGTTTTGTGCACATACACACACACACACACACACACACACACACACACATACACACACACACAGAAAATAAATAATAAGGAATATGTGATTATATTTTTGCTTGTCTGGATAGTCTTGGTGTGCACTGGGAGACAGTTAAACTGTCATCTTATTAGCAGGACCACAAAGGCTAAATGTTAGGATTTCTGCAATGAACAGTTGAACTATCTGTCCAGCCAAGATAATCATGTTGCTCATAGGAAACCAAGAAAACATGTATTAATTCTATACAGTTCATGTGGTCATTATGTATTATAAACATGTACTGGGGCCAGCGAGATAGCTCAGCTGACTAAGCACTTGCTTAGACATACGCAGGGACTGGGGTTCGATTCCCAGCACCACATGACACACCAGCCCCACTCGTAGGCACACTGAGCAGGCCATGCCTGTAATCCCAGTGCTGGGGAGGCTGTAAACAAGAGGATCACTACAAGTCAGATCTGTGTAGTGAGACCCTCTACCAAATACACTTTTAAAAAATGTACTATTGAATGTCAGAAAAGAAACTCAATCTTAGAATATTTAGAAGAAAGTAAGAAAAACAATGCTCAACTATATCATTATGAATTTTTGAAAAATGGTATAAAGATAGCACCTAAGTTTTTTAATTGCCTTGCAAAGATGAATATCTTCAAGTCATGGCACACATGAATTAAAATCAACAAATGATTTTGGTAAGGTAACTCCAATTATCTAAAATTAAATTAAATGTGATATTTGGCATATATACACTGAGCATTCACCGTGTGTAAAAAATATATGGGAGGGATTTGTATATCTCTTGCACTTTCCTCAAAAAACATTATGAACATAGTATTGTATGAGTGATCCAAACTCTCTGCCAAGATTTTTATGAGAAGACATGTGTTAACAATGAAATTGTAAGTTTTCATATCTTTGGATGCACATAGCTGTAGCTGTGTTTTACAATGAGTCATCCTATACAAACTCTGATGCATATATCACACCCATTTCAAGCCAAATAACTGCCTCTTTTCTATTAGGAATAAGTGGTTAAGTTATGCAAACAGTGGATGAAGTTTTGGAACAAATGGAATTTAATTTGGTGTAGATATCCGTGTTAAACTTAGCAAGGTCCAGTGGCTCACTCTATTGGTCTGGATTTTACTTAGAGGAACAGATATAATATAGGAACAGATATACAATGTATTAGGAATTACAAGATATACAATATATAAGGACTTATAAGACTGGCTTAGGACAGTCAGCTGCAGTCAGATAAGGAAGCTTGCAGAGCTTGCAGAGGGTGTCTGCACACCCCAGGCTGAAGAATTCACTCCCAAGGTCTGAAGCTCACTGTTGTGCTCCATGCAAGTCTAACCGTCAGCTAATGGGTCTGCAAAGGAAGGCCAAAGGTGCTAAAGGATCCAAGTCACAGGCCGAAGAGTCTGCACTGCAAACCAGAGGTGAAGTCCAAGCTGAACATAAGGACTGAAGTTCCTCCTACTAAATGGAAGATTGACTCCTTCCTCAGCCCCTTTATATATGGTCTCTTTGTGCAGAGTCACTCTGGGGCAGGTCCATTGTGCACTAGGGTGGAACCAATCGCACTCCAGGGTGGGCCCATTGTGTTCTAGGGAGAAACCTCCACCTGTGGGAACCATGCCTAGGAGTCATCCTGCCAAGTTGATGCAATGTATCAACCACTACACTCATACAAGAAAGTAGGCTGCGTATAATAGCTCATAGACAGCAAGAACAGCAAAGAGACCAAGAGATTTGTCATCAAACCAAAGCCAAATGTCTTGCAAAACACTGAGTCAGACTGTCACCAGCAAATTCTCCACCTCAAATACTTCACTAAGGAAGCACAGTGCTCTCTCCTTTTAGCAAGGAAAGACTCCTTTAAATATTTATGTCTGCCCATTCTCGCTAATTGCAGGTTTCCTCTACAACCTGTCAAGGTCAGTTACCAGAATAACAAGGAAATCAATTAAAAGTATTTGAGAAAATGGCAACCAGAAAAAATAAATTAGTATATCAGTGGACACTATGACTTTTATACTGAATTAATCTAGATCAATTAACACATACATATATACGGCTACAGAAAGCTACTGTTATAATTTCAATTCATTTTTTCACTATGGCAATGTTAGGTTCATGATATTCTTTTACTTCCACATTTATTTGTTGGCTATCTGTCCTGATTTCAGCTCTGATAATACCCCAAGTAAAATCATGGAGATTGTTTGACTTGTCCAATATGCTTTGCTTGCAACTTAAAGACTAAAGGATTTGATCTCAAAAAAAAAAAAAAAAAGTCACACAAATGTCCAATAGGTATGTTTTAGGGAAATCTGAACTAAATTCATTACAAGATTTTTTAACTCACACTTGTTAAGATCATTAATAGAAAACAAAAAGGAAGGAAAAGAAGTTTTTTGAGAATATAACAAAGTAGGAATTGTTGGACACTGTTGATGTGAATTTAAGATGGTACAGCACACAAAAAGAATCTCAAAAATTAAAAACAGAACTTCAATAAGTTTCCAAATTCACATTTCTGGTTCTATAATCAAAATGACTGAAATGATATCTTATAATATACCTCCATGGGAAGAGTATTCAAAAAATTAAGGATAAAAATGGGCTGACACATACCAATACCTCATCAGCAATTCATAGCTGAGCCGAGGATGTAGCTCTGAAGCAGAAGTATCGGCCTGGCAAGCACAAGGTCCCTAGTGTAATCCCCAGTGCAACCAAAACAAACAAAAAATAAATAGTTCATAGCTGATCTGGTTCTATCCTATATTCAACAATATCATGTGCTCTTATTTCCCTAAGAAAGCTATTTTAATTTGAAGACTTTGGTTTGAATTATCACATCCATCTTGAGTCAAATAAATACACATCATTTATGTTAAAACACAAAACTTTAATAACTAAATATCTCCTTTTCAACTTCTCAGAAATACAGACTTCAACCACCTGGTTGTAGATTAGCACCATTTGTTTCCTTTTTGATTAATCAAAGTCCAAGTAATAGTACTTTCTATTTTTTTCTACTAAGGAATGAACTCAGGACCTTGTGTTTCCAGACAGGCACTTACACCACTGATATATATATAAATTTGTAGAACCAGAAATTGAACTCAGACCCTTGTACTCACCAGGCAAGCACTTATTCTAGTGAGCTGACTCCTGAGCTATCTTCTTGACTGTATTTTCTTTTCTTTCTTACTTTTTTTTTAACTGCACTTTCAGAGATCCTCTTCAACATATTCCTGCCAGTGGAGAATGGTGGTCCTATATGCTCACCATTATCAGACACCAGAGTAAAGATAAGGAAATGATCTTATATCCATGACCACTGGACTTCAAATACCCTAGGCCTCAGTTTACTCATTTCATATTGAAAAAGGCCCTAGCTACCACATCAGCTAATGTGATGAGTGAGGGGCTGTGTGAAAACCTTCAGTGGTGTTTGGAGCATACCATCGATGAGCTTTGAGTATACAATAAGCATAATAATAAATAAGCATCAAGGGAGAATACATGAGTGCCAACTAAAGCCCAACTCTTAGATTAAGGGAGCAATGCAATATACGGAGCCAAGAGGCATCTTAGGTAACACCATGGGGTGTGGGAAACAAAGAAGATGTAATATTGGAGACACAAGCCAGGAATTCACTCAAAGACATATATTTTAAATGATTATAGATATCTGTAACTTAAAAATGAAATTTATATAAATATTATTTTCAAGTTTTCTTGATGGTCTAAAATATTACAAGTCATATGTTAATATATTTTATTTTAATGCTTAATAGGAGCACAAAAATATATCCAGATCTCCAAAACAACAGAGAACTCTACCTTCAAATTTGTCCTGTGCCAACCTCTGGCACCATATGCTGTGCTGGTCCCACCCCTGGGTGAGCTGAACCAGCCAATACAGGGCCTGTTGGCATATGCCTCTAATCTCAGTACTGGGGAGGCTGAACACAGGAGGATCACTATGAGTCTAGCTGTATAGTGAGACCCTGTACTAAATACATTAAAAAAAAATCTGTCCTGTAGTTTGACTTCAGGGGGTTTGAACCATCATGTTCAAAATTCTGAATGCCAAATCCCTGAACTTTGAAATTCTAAAAAAATCAAAATACCTAGTCTAAATTATTCTGAAAAATAATATCCTGGAAAGAAAATCAAAACCAATTTGAAAGATATTTATTTGTTTACTCATTTAGAATGGATTTCTTTGAGAAATGTATAACATTTCATAGGCTACTTTGCACAATAAAGCAAGTAATAATTATTTTCAAACAAAAGCAGGAATACTGATGATAGGATATATGCAGCGGTAAAATAACTTCACATTCGGCCTTGGCAAATGTGAACCTTTTTGGCTCAGGAATCAAACATTTTTTAGCTGAGAACTACTAGTAAATAGCTCTTAGTTATTTCTATAGAAAATGAAAAATATAATTAAAGCTGCAGCTGCATGGGCAAAGGAGACTCACTGTTGTCATAGAACATAGCTTCATAAATTTGTGCCTTTTAACAGATAAAAATCAACTAAATTCTGTGTAATTGTCAACATGGAAATGCCATTGTTTTGTTTCTGATAATTTGACCGATGTTAGCAAGTAATATAAACATCTTACAGAATAAATGCCTCAGAGCTCTTATTGGAGTCTGAGATGTAAAGATGAGCTTATTTCTTGATGCTGGAATACCAATAATTACTAAAATAACACACATGCACAAGGGAATTAGGTTATTAAATAGATGTGACATCAAGTCATGCCCAATAAATAATAAAAGAAATCATACAATATAAAATCTTTTAGTAAAGCTAAGTACTCAGTTTCTTTTCTCTTTCAAAACGTCTATCATGTGTATACTGCTAAGAAATCTGCATTTCTAATGTTTGAACTTGCTACCTATAATTCCCTGCCTAACAAGTGACCTATGCCTGTTTTCTATCTGTAGCACATAGTTGTTGTATAAAACTAAAGCAACAGACATACTGATTTTCTTCTTTGTAGGATTATATCTTCTTACATGTAAAAGAAAACTGTTTTATATTTTCCTTTATGTTTGTTTCTCATATTGTAAGCCCTGTATTCCAAGATTATCCTGTGGATCATTGGATATCAATTCCTACTTGGTGATCTTTGGCAATATCTGGAAATATTTTTGATTGTCACAAGTAGATGCAACTAGCACCTGTGAATAAAGACCAGGAATACTTTTGAACATAACACAAAGCATCATGAGTGCCTTTCACCATGAGCAGTGATCTGGTTCCAAGTATTGTCAAGCTTTAGAAATTCTGCTGTGAATTAAGCGTGTAAAAATGAAACCAACTTGTAACCTCAACTATAAAAGAAATCCTTTTAGTATGATGAACAAAACAAAGAGGTTTACTTTCACATTAAATCATGATTGTGGTGTTCGAATTTTTAGGGAGAGAAATGAATCTCTTTCTTTATAAGATTTAAGGAGTGGACAGAAAACCACCACCATGAAAAAGGATGGATACAAATGAGAGAATGAGACATGATCAACAGAGAGCTAAACATGGAAATTTATTGCATGAAAAACATCTCATGATGCACATTTTACCTTGAAACATATATAAAAACAGTGTCATTATTTAAGTTTGAATTTGACTTTCTCCATTTTTTCTTATGTAATTGTTTTAGCATCTCACTACACAGCTCAGATTCATAGTGATCCTCCTATTTTCAGCCTCCTCAGTGCTGGAATTACAAGTATGTGCCCCCACATCCAGTCTTGGTGATGGATTCTGCACACCCAGGAGTGGGGGTGGCAAGACCTGTGGTATTAAGGATCAAACTCTGGTCCTTGTGCTTGTCTGAGCAGGTGCTTAATCCTTTGAGCTATCTAACAGGCCCTCTCTATGTTTGAAATTGAAATTCAGATGTTTCTTAAGATTCATAAACCTGAGGAAGGTAGTTCGGTCTTTTTAAGAAATATGCTACAGCTTCAATAAGTACAAAACAGGGGCCAGGGAGATGGCTCAGTGGAATAAGCACTTCCCTGGCAAACAAAAGGGCTTGAGTTCAATCCCCAGTTCTGAAAAAAATAAAAACAAAAACAAAAAAACAAAAAACAACCCTGTAATAATAGTAAGTACAAAACACAGTCTTCTTTATCAGGAGCAGTGATGGCAATTCTTACCATATTTTTTCAGTAGACTTCGTAGCCCATGTAAATTACTACATTTTCCCTCATGACTATACTGATGTCTATTTGTGATTGGCTTCAGCTCTTAAAATTTATACAATCATATATGCTAACAACTCACAAAGTTATAAAACCTCTTGTACAAATCTCAAAGCAGGATACATTAAACATAAATATTATTTTTAGGATCATAATCATTGCAAATATGCTCAAGTGAAAAATTGGCTCGAAATTTGCTTTCATGTATTTTGAAAATCTTGAGATGTATTTTTAGAAACTGTAAAAAGCTGGGGAAAAATTCTTTCCAAGCACATAAATAGAATTAAGGACAAAATTACTTTTTGAAAAAATACCATTGATAGTCACATATACACAAGTTCAAAATTGAGGGCTACCTCTAAAAATATCCCAAGATCAAAAGCTATTACAGATAAATTCTTCCTGGCCTGAGACATAAATGTGAGCATTTTCCAGTATCTATCTGTATGTTATTACAGTGGCTTCGTGTGGTTTTACATATGTTCACCAACTCTAAAGCTTAAAATATCAGGAACATAAAACTGCATTTAAAGTTTTTTAAATCTGTTGAGCAACACTTCCCCAAAACATGATATTTCTCCATCTGTGAATTATATAAACTTCACTGAAATAGATAGGAAGAAAACAAAGTACACTTGCTTAAAGCACACTGTCTGGCACTTTTAAATGACTTGATAATAAACAAAATACAAAGACTAGTCACCTATGTATATAAATGCCTCAACATTGGGTAAGACATACACTTTGTTTTCCAGGAAAATGTAAATTAATTAAAATGATGTGTACTTTATTTTAAAAAGTTCTGCCTATTAGTATATTCCCAAAAATTACGGAAAGTCTCAGAAACTTATCTTTTTGCTGGTATAAAGAACTGTAGCAAAAAAAAATGACAAAATTTATAACTTTCTTCCTTCCAATGTACTCAGTGATCTTTATATTTCATAAAAGTTGCTTCCCACATACATCAACTTTAACATTTTTAATCTGAATTTTTACAAAATCAAAAAAGCTGTACTGAGTCAAAATAGGGCCTGGCCAACATTTTGAGGGAAAAAATATTCACCACCAGAAATTGTGTATATGTCAGAGATCTTCTATATGTCTTTTCAGAGAAAGAGGGAATGACATTTTTCTTTTCCTTTCTTTTTTTAATGTATTTGGTCCAGGGTCTCAGTAGACAGCTCAGACTTGTAGTGATACTCCTGTTTTCAGCCTCCCCAGAGCTGGGATTCCAGGTGTGTGCCAGCATGCTGGGTCTTTGTGAGCCAGGCAGCATGTGGTGCAGAGGATCAAGCCTCAGTCCTTGCACTTGCTTAAGCAGGTGGCTAGTCCACTGAGCTGTCTCTGTGACATTTTTCTTTGACATTTTTCTGTGGTGATTGTGGAACTGAACACCATGTCCTTGTTATCAATTTTGGAGTTGAGAGAGGTAGACTTCAGCTACCAATAATATATCAAAGATCGTGCTTCTAAATACCAGATATTAAATCCAAAACTCTGGCAGCTTGTTACTGAAGTCACTGAGGGCAGTAAGCATCATTGAGCACTGGATGCAAAACAGTCTATTCACAAAAAGAAGACCCAGAGCCATCAACTCCAACAGTGAAGGATGGCTCTCCTAGCATTCTTCATGTCCTATCCCACATCAATAGAAGGCAATTGCCTTTCATGCATTCTTTCCTACCACAATATAAATCCAAAAGCCTTCCAGCCCACCTCTATATAGTCTGAAATACTGAAAACCAGGGGCATAGGTAGCTGACAGCCATTAACATCCATGTCTGAGTAGAAGAAAATAAAACACTCAAGATGGTTGCAGAGGAAATATATGACCTCACAAAGATCCTAAGCCTAGAACTGGCTGTATGGATTTCCTTGTTAAAGAAATGTCCTGAGCCTAAAGTCTACTCTTTTACTCATAAGATTGTCTTTCCAACTGCAACAAACATCATCATCTTGGAAAAGAATTAATAATTGTTTTCTATGTATTTATTAAAATGTTGTTGACCAAATGATAGAGGCATACAATGTCTACCCAAACTTCTTCTAATACCTTGATTTTCTTCACTCATATGGCACAGTTGCTTACTCCAAAGGTTTGATTTCTCCTGAGGTGCTCATCCCTTGAAACCTTGTCCAACTTAAGGAATGACGCATGCTGTATGTCATTAGTGCTACTGACAACGGTTTAAACTGAACAGAATGTGCCGGGGTAACATCACTCACCCCGTTCTGTTTGGGTGAGCTGCATGCTTCTATGTCATTTACTTCCAATTTCCTTTTTTTCTTTCCTCCATTAGTTCTGCCACTGCAGATGGTATCCTACAACTGTGACTGTTTGCTCTTGGCTCGTCCTGTGTTCCCTTCTGATGACCAGATGTGTCTTTTGGGCTTCAGTTCTCACACGGCTGCCTGCTGTTATTCATTTTCCTGTATACTCTCTGGGTTAAGAGTTCAAAACCACAAAATTAGCATGAACATTTTCTCTACTATAATGGGGATAGAGAGACCTTTGTTGCAAAACACAGATCTGGGAGTAAATGCAGACTGCCAAGTTAGGGATGCGTCTCTTGATGTTGTCAAAGTTTTATTATATCATTATCCTCATCCTATAGAATTTTCACATCAGCCTAGAAATCAAACCAACAAAATGGTATCTTAGTTGATCTGGTGAACATGTACCAAAAGAATTTACTAAAGGAACGTCAAGATTCAGGTATCATTTCTCTAATATAAACAAAATAATGCTAAACTTCTTATGCTTAGAACCTATTTAGTTGGTTGTACAAGGTTTTGATGCCAAAATTTTAGAAATTTTTAGTTTCTAAAAATTAGTGATGCTTCTTGCATGAAAAAAAATATGCCTTATTTCTTTATTGATGATTTTCATTTTTGAAAACTGAAAGTGGACTATGGCAACCAAAATAGGATTTAAGAAATAAACAGTAGTAGCATGGGGTAATCTTTGATTAGAAAGTTTTCATTCAACTTAGACAAGGTTTTTGTATGTTTGTGACTTTGCATATTTTGTGTATATGACATCAAAGTGTTCTGGTACTGGGCCACTCAAATAGCTCAGCAGATTAAACACCTTGCAAGCAGAGTTTCAATCTCTTGAGATTGGGCATGGTGGCACATGCTTATAATCCCAGCACTTGGGAGACTGTAAACATGTGAATCATATAAGTCTGATCAAGTAGTGAGACCCTGAACACCCTGTAGACCCTTCCCTAAAATACAGGTTAAAAAAAGGACTGTGACTTGAGGAATGGATAAAAAAGATGTGATATTTTTATACAATGGGGTATTACCCAGCTATAAAAATAAGCTTGAGACTATTACAAGTAAATGGTTGCAACTAGAGGTTATATTCATAAATGAAATTAAGCTGATCCACATGTGTAGGCATCCTATTGTCTCCCTAGTTAATAACCTGAAAAAAATAGATAAAATCTGAAAGGTACAAGAGAAAAAAAGACTTTTAAGGATGATTAATCAGATGCTTTGAATGGCAAAACACATGTAATAATAGATTTCACAAAGCACCTTATATTACTAATTGAGAAGAAAGTTATTTGAATTAC
This sequence comes from Ctenomys sociabilis, assembly GCA_004027165.1. Lineage (NCBI taxonomy): Eukaryota > Metazoa > Chordata > Mammalia > Rodentia > Ctenomyidae > Ctenomys > Ctenomys sociabilis. The sequence continues at coordinate 5,178 of PVKA01034661.1, read as the reverse complement.
CAAGAAATAGAAGCTATGTGCTTTTGGGTTAGCCAGATAGCTCAGCAGACTAACGTGCCTGCTTAGGCAGAGAGCAGAGGCTGGGGTTCCATCCCTGGTGTGCTGTACCTGCCCAGCCCTGCCCTACCCACGGGGCATGCTGAGAGAGTGATTGTAGCTGTGCATGGTGATGTGCACCTGTAATCCCAGCACTTGGGAGGCTGCAAAGAAGACAATCACTGTAAGTCAGATCTAGGCAGGGAGATGCTTGTAGACCTTGCAGATGTGGACCCTGTTCTAATACATTAAAAAGAAGAAGCTATGTGGTTTTAAATTATTGAGATTAGATATATCTCCTAACATAAACAACTAAATTGAAGATAAGGTCATGCAATACAGCAACCATTGTCGAATTCCTATTACTTTGTTTAAAGAAATTTTGTACCATTTCTAGTGGATTTTTTAAATTATTTTGTATTCATTAAAATAATAAATAAATTATTGAGATTAGTAATATATGTGTAAAGGAGATAGGCGTAAGCTTAATGAACCACATTGAGAAAAGTATTATAATCCTCAGTAAGAAGCCTAATGTAAATTTAATATTTCAGAGGATAATTTGCTGCAGTGTGAAAAGGGAATTTATTTATTTTTATTACTAATCTTATTGAAAAACAAATAGCAATGAGACAATTTCAAAACAGGTTAGCAGGTCAGTTACAATAATTAATACATTGCATATCATTGTATTCATAGTAGTTATTCATAGTACAAAATTCAGACATGATATCCTGTTCAAACACTATTAGTACAAATATTTTTTCTCATTCAATTAAGAGAGAGTAGCTGTATATCTATCCTATTTTGTATGTATAGATATAAAATGGTCCTTCATTTATATCCCCTTTATTGTTTAGTTTGGTCAGAGATGGGCATTCCATTGACATTTAAATATTGCAGATGCATGAGTTCAGCAAAGTAATCCAATATAGTCCAGTAGTCCATAATAGTAGTGGTTATTTACTGGCAATGACAGAAGTTGTTGACTTGAGCATTTTACACTTCAGCATATTAGAGGGCTTTAATTTTTATACCTCATTTTTATACTTTCTGCTGCATGATTAAGATCTATATAGCAAGACCTATATAATAAGAAATGTAACTTCTATATCTGCCAAGGTCAGTAAAATCACCTCAGGATTTACCCTTAAATCCTGTACAACAGTTTGTAGAATCTTTGTCAATGTCAGCCTTGAGGATGAGTCATTGACATTGCCCGACCAATTTGCTTTCTGTGAAAGCTTGAGAAAATGTTTTCTCTCCATGTGACTCTCCTTAGGCACACTCTACATTGTCAATTACTTTCTTCTGTGACCTCATAATCTTCTTGATCAGAAAATTTGGGTCCCCACTGAGTTACAGGATATTATAGAACAGGTTTTCTTATGCCCTGCATCCTCCCTGACCTTGAAAAGCTAGGGCCAAAATGTTAGCTGGCCTTGAAGTCTTTCCTTTTACTAATTGTTGAGCTGCAAACTTAAGTTGTTAACCCTCCAGAAGAGGAGCTTAATGATATTATTACCCTATAACATGGGCAATTGAGCTTAACGTTACTATCTGTCTGAATATCAAGCATCTATGAAAAGTAAATTTAATAAGAACTATTTTTACCTTGTTCTTTTCATAAAATCTAAAATAATTATAAATTTTGTATGCTTTAGTATTTTAATAACTTATTTCTTAGCTGATAAATATAATTTTTACTTCCAAAAATCTTTTATTTATTTGTTACAAGGTCTCTCTGTTCATTTGGACTCATAGTGATCTTCCTCACTCAGTCTCCCTAGAGTTGAGATTATAGGTGTGTACCACCATGGCTGATATTCTCGCTGGCATGGTGCACCTGGGGTTGGTGCCATTTGTGGTCTCAGAATTGATTTAGGGTCCTTGTGCCTGCCAGGTAGGCGCTTGGCTGGAGATAGCTGCCAAGCTCTCTCCCCAGCTAAGGCTGAACACATTTAACCCTTGAGCATTTTTTATTTCTTTCTCTTCTTTTGTGGTACTGGAGATTGAACTCTGGACCCTGCGCTTCCAAGATGGGCGCTTATTCTACTGAGCTGTCTCCCTGTACCATTTACTATTTCTGCATGGTGAAAACTTTCAAAATCTAGGACCAAGGAGATGGCTCCATGGAATAAGTGCTTAACTGGCAAGCACAAGGGCCTGAGTTCTTTCTCCAGTTCTGCAAAAATAAATAAAATAAAATAAAATAAAAGTTTAAAAACAAAAAGAAAACTTTCAAAATCCCTTTAGCCTTTAGTAATTAACAATATAATTTTATCTCCTATAATCAATATGATACAGAATTGCACATCAGAACCATCTCTCTCTATTTGTAACTGCGCATCCACTGATCAGTGTTCCCTTATTCCTTTATTATCTTCCCAACTTCTGCTAAGGGCCCTTGAATCTTCAAATACCACTGAGTCCTGTTGTATTCTTAACTCTACCTTAAGTAAAACTGTACCCACTGAGCAGTTACTCCCCTTTCCCTTTCCACTCGCTGGTGACCACCACTCTTTCTGTCCTTGTGGAATTTGGCTACTCTCAGTATCTGATATGACTAGAATCACACCATGGCTGTCCTTTTTGACTGGCTTATTTCACTTAGCAAATCATCTTCAAAGTTCATATATGTTTTATATCTTATACCAGAATTATTTCTTTAAAGATGAATACTATTCCACTGTTGATCCATTCATTGTTGACAGACACATTGGTTGCCTCCAACTTTTGCTTGTCACATACAGTGCTTCTCCAAGCATCTGAACACAAATATCCACACTTGTATTAGAGGTGATACCTAGGGGTTGAATTGCCAATTGCATCCTCCAAACTAAAATAAATATTAAAGAAAAAGAAGGATATACACAAAATAAATAAAAGTGAAGATTATACCCCAAATAGGAGTAATCACACATTCTACATATTTTATTAGAATTTTTAATAAAATGAAACATAAGGAAAATATGAAAAACTCAGGTAAATCATAATAATTTGACTTCTTCCTGTCCATAAACATGCTTCTTTTCTTTCTTGCCTAATTTTTGTTAGTATTTTGAATTCTAATTCAAGCAAAGGTAGTGATAGAGGGCATTGTCATGTTGTTAGGAAAGCATCCAATTTTTCCCCATGTAAAAAGATGTTGGCAGTGTTTTTATTTTATTTTAGTTTTATTTTTAGGAAAGAGTCTAGAGGGTGCTCAGGGTCTCACTACTGGTTCAGACTCATAGTGATCTGTCCCTTTACTGCCTCCCAAGAGATGGGATTACAGGCGCACCCCACCACACCTAGTCTCAATTGCTGTCTCAGTGCACCTGGGGGGCAGGGCCAGGACAGCAGGCCCAGGAATCAAATGAACATGGCCCATGTGCCTGCTCGCAGGTGCTTTAATCCGCTGAGGTAATTGACCAGTCCAGCAGTGTGTTTTCATTAAATGGATTTATCAGATTGGCATAAGGTCTTTGTATAATTATTTTAACCATTGTTTTTACTATGAAATGTTGTATTTTCCAAAACCTTTTATGACATCAAATGACAAGACTGCTTGATTTTTGTCTCTGATTGAATTGTTTATGTTGAACCATCCTTCCATCTCTGGTATGAAGCTCACTTGATCATAATATCGTTCTTTGTGATGATTCATTGTATTCTATTTGTCAATACAACAAGCAGTGTGAAAAAATAACCTACAGAATGGGGAAAAAATGGCATCCATTGCTCAGCCAAGGGACTCACATCTAGAATATTTAATTAACTCAAAAAAGTAGACCTACCATAAAGCCTTAATTAACAGATTGACAAGTGAAATTAATAGACATTTCACAGGAGAAGTACGAAGAGCTAGGAAATTCAACATCAATGGTGACTAGAGAAATATAAAGGAAAACAATAAGATTCCATCTTATCCCCAAAAGAATGGTCACCATCATGAAATAAAAATCAAATAATATCTAATGGTGGAGAAACTTGGGGATAAGAGAACACTCAATGCTATTGCTGCGAATGTAAGCTAGTACAACCACTAAGAAACTAATGATGGAGATTTTTCTAGAATCAAAAGTAGAAATTTAATTTGAACCAACTATCCCTCTTCTAAGTATCTTGCAAAAAGAGTTAAAAGTCATAATATCATGGAGTTATGTATACACACATACTTATAGCAACATACTTCCTAACGGATGGATGGGCAAAGAAAATGCGGTATTTATAAAGTGTGGAGTATTACTCATCCATAAAGGAAGATAAACTTGAGCATCATCTGTGGGAGAACAAATCCACATTGAGCTCATGATACCAAGTGAGATAAATCAGATACACGAGCTTACATAACACCTTGTGCCTCTGATATAGGACAACCAGAGGAAATATAATGCGCTATATTAGAGACAGAACATAGGATATAGCAAGTTAGGTTTTTCTCAGAGAGGAATGAAATCAAAAGATGGAGGAAGGTTTTTGTCTTACACATTTCTGTACTCACTGTAGTTGTTAGGTGGCAGATATCAGCATACAGAGTTAGTCAAAGGAAAAATTCTAAACATTAATGACTATTTTAAAAAAGAACAGGTGGAAATTATCAGTACAGTCATCTCATCATAGTGCATATATACTTGCATGATTTCCCCCTTCCTTTTTCCCTATCTTTTCCCCTTGCCCTCATCTTCATTGTTTAATATTATAGTCAGTGGCTCAATAACTCTCATCTTGGTCTTCTAAATGAGTACCGTTTCTAAGGTCTTTTTTTTTCCCATTTATTTTTATTTTATTAAAATACAAATGTCAATCAGACAGTTTCAAGACACCTTAACCATACAGAGTCGATGAATTAATACATTGCAAACTGTTTTCATAAAGTTTTGGTACTGTACAAGGTGCATACATGAAATTATATTTACAGGTTTTTTATAGCTGAATTATATCAAAGATTCAATAATTACTTACCTAGTGGATGACCATAGCACTAAAAGCCGACATAATATCCTGTCCAACCACCATTAGTGCAGATCTTGCCTCTCATAGAATTATGTAGAAGCACAGCGTTATCTATCCCAACTGTACTGTCTATACACACACATACTGATTTTTTCTTTCTACAACCCTTCCTTTGTCTACACCTGTCAAAAGTGGGCACTCCAT
>PVKA01034660.1:0-23292 GCA_004027165.1 Ctenomys sociabilis | reverse complement strand
GGGAATAAGAATAGGAAAAGAAGAAGTTAAATTATCACTATTTGCAGACGACATGATACTTTACTTGGAAGACCCCAAAAATTCCACCAAGAAACTACTAGAACTGATAGGGAAATTCAGTAGCATAGCAGGTTACAAAATCAATACGCAGAAGTCAATAGCATTCCTCTATACAGATAACAAACAGACTGAAAGGGAACTATAGAAACAATACCTTTCACAATAGCACCACGGAAAATTTATTTTTCTTTAGAGCTGAGTAATACTCCATTGTATTAAAAGACCACATATTTTACATCCATTTCTCAGGTGATGGTCTTTTTGGTTGTTTCCAAGATTTGGTTACTACTACTAGAACATAGGTGCACATATATCTCTACAATATAATGTTTTCAGTTCTGTTGGGAAAATTCCCAGAAGTGAGATAGCTGGATTGAATGGGATTTCCAGTCCTAGGTTTCTGGGGAGAGTCCACACTGATTTCTGCAATGGTTGTACCAGTCTACATCCTACCAGCAGTGGAGGAGGGATCCTTTTTCAACACAACCTCTCCTACATTTTTTGTTGGTTGATATCTTTACCATAGCCATTCTTTCTCAGGTGAGATAGTATTTCAGTGTTCTTTTAATTTGCATTTCACTAATAGCTAATGATGTGGAACATTTTTTCATGTATTTATTTGCCTCTTGTAATTCTTCCTCTGATATATGTGTGTTCATATTAGATGACAAGTTTCAATTGGATTTTTTTAAATTTTGGAGTCATAGTATTTTTAGTTCTTTTTAAATTCTAGATAGAACACCTTTGTCAGAGTGCTTATTAGTTCAGGTTTTTTCCAAAATTCGTGAGTTGTTGTTTCACTCTGTAGGTAATGTCTTTTAAAGTCCAAACACTTCTCAACAAGAGCAGGACCTAGTTGTTAATTCTTTCAAGTATTTCTCATGCAATTTGATTTTTGTTCATGAACTGTTTGACTGCCCCTATATCTTCAAGATTTCCACATAGATTCTCTTCCAGCAGATTTAGTGTTGATGTTTTAATGTTTATATCTTTAATCCATTTTGACTTTAGTTGAGCATATCTTGATAGATCCTCGTCAAGTTTTAGTTTTTGGCATATAGAGATTCAGTTTTTCCAGCACTATTAATTAAAGAGACTATCTTCATCCAGGAAGCATGTTTGACCCCTTTGTCAAAGATGAGGCAGCTGAGTGTGTTTCTAGACACTTCATCTTCTAATCTATTCTATCGTTCCTCAGGTCTATTTTTTGCCAATACCATGCTAATTTTATCACAGTAGCCTTGTCGTATAATTTCAAGTCAGGAATTGTAAGGCCTCTGGCCTTGTCTTTGTTGTCCAGGATTCCCTTTGCTATTTTTGATTTTTCTAGTTCCAAATAAATTTTAGGAATGATTTCTCTAGGTCTGTGAGGTTTGTTGGTTTTTTGATAGTGATTGCATTAAACCTGCATAAAAATTTCGGGAGTTTGATAATTTTCAAAATGTTGTTTCTTCCTATCTCTGAGCAAGAATACACTTTCTATTTTCTGAAATTCTGTACAATCTCTTTTTTTGAATAACTGTTATTTTCATTGAATAGATCTCTCACTGCTTCAGTGAGATTTAGTTCCTCAGTATTTCGTTTTCCACTGTGCTATTGTAAAATGCATTGTTAGTCTAATTTCTAAGTGTATTAGTTATCTGTGTAGAGTGTTATGCTTCTCAACAGAAATATATTTCACATGTTTTCTCTAATTATTTCATGATTGAATCATTTTAATGCTATTATGAATGGTAGTTTTTCCCATAAATTTCCTCTGACTGAGTGCATAATTTGCCTAATTGAATACCATTGATTTTTATGTGTTAACTTTACCCTGTTAGATTAGTGAACGTGGGTATCTTTTCTAGGAGTGATTTGGTGGAATTTTGGGGATCTTCTATGTGGAGAACCCTGCCTTCTTCAAATAATGCCAATTAAAATTCTTCATTCTACATTCATATCATTTTTATTTATTTTTATTATTGCCTTAGCTAATATTTTGAAAACTATATTAATCAGAAGTACTTACAACATCCTTCTTGTGCTGTTTTCAAAACAAAACATTTTCAGCTTCTTTCCATTTTATATATTGTTTCTAGCTGGATTTTCATAGATGGCTTTTATCAATTGAGGTAAAGACCTTCTATTCCAGTTTTCTACATCATTTTATAATTAAGATTAAGATATTAATATTTTCTTCACTGTTTTATTATCATGAATGGATGATGATTTTTTTCAAATGAATTTTGTGCCTCTATTGACATCAGCATGTCACTTGTGTCTTTGTTTCATTTTATATAGTGTATCACTTGTATTGTTTTGTCTTTCAAAACCCTGAACTCTTGGAATGAATGCTATATTCTCATGACATATGGTGATTCTAATTATTTTCTGCCTTCAGTATTCCTATATCTTATGGAGTAATTTTGCACTGGGTTCAGTAGTGATTGGTTTTTACTTTTCTTTTGTTTGGGCCATTATCTGATTTTGGAAACAGGCTATGTTTGCTTTGAGGAATAACTTTGGAAGTATTGCTTCCTTATCGATTTCAGTAAAAGAAATTTCAGTAGTACTGGCATTAGATCTCAAAAATTATTAAATTTAAATACTTAAAATCTTAAATTTCAGTAGTAAATATGTCAGTAACTGTGATTTTTATTTAGTTAATAGCTTTATTGAAACCATCACTCACTGATATTGGCTTATTCCAGATTTTTGAATTTTGTTGATTTGTGTTTATAATTTATCAATATATAAGAACTTATCTATTTCCTATGGATTTCCCATTTTTAGAGTACCAGTCATTAAATTAGTTACATATAATCCTCAAGATTGCACCAATATAGTTTGATTTCACTTTTATCATTTCTAATTGCATAAATGGAAGCATTTCCTTTCTATATTATGGTGAGACTATCTAAAAATTTGTCTATTTTGCTTAGTTGTTCAGTGAGTTAACTCCTGTATATCAATTACTTTTAATGGTTTTATGATTCTCATTTTTATTAATATCTGTTCTGTACGTTATAATTTCCTTCTTTATATTAGATTCAAATTTAGATTGCTCTTGTTTTTCTAGGATCCTTAGATAAATCTTCAGGCTATTTATTTGAGTTCATTTTCATTCCCCATCTGGGAATTGACTGCTGTGGTCTTTCTTCTTAATAATGATTTCACTGGATCCCATAGGTCCTGGTATGATTTAATTGTATTATCATTTGGTTGTAGAAATTATATAAAAATCACCTTTAACTTTATCCATAATCCATTAATTATTTAAGATTGAATTATTCAGTTTTCACATGTGTGCATAATTCATGCTGTTTCTTTTGCAAATGATTTCTAGTTTTATTACACTGTGGTCTGACAATATATATGGGATGAATTTGATTCATTTGAATCAAGCTAATATGCCTTAGTGGCCAGTATATGATCTATTTTGAAGAAAGTCCCCTGTGCTGCTGAGAAGAATGTGCATTCCACTGTCAGGTGGAACAATTTGTAGTACTTATGAGGTGTTGTTTGAATGCTTGGTTCAACTCTGATTTTTTTTAATTAATGTTTTGTTTAGTTGATTTGTCTATTTGTGACAGTTAAGCACAGAACTGAGGTTCCTCATCACTATTGTTTCTGTGCTTATCTGACTTTTGTGTATCAATATTTTGGGGAAGTTGGGTGTGCCAGTATTTGTTGTATGCATGATTAGAATTTTTATTTTTCCTGCTGAATTTTCCACTTTCTTTACCTAATGTGTAGTGACCCTCTTTGTAATTTCTCATTAGTATTAGCTAGAATTCTACATTTTCTGAAATTAGGATAACAAATTCTATTTTCTTCTGGGTTCCTGTTGTATGGAATATTCTTTTTCATTCTTTAATTTTAATTTGTATAATGTTTTTGCATGTAGTATATACTTGGTTTTATTTCTTAGTCCATTCTGCTTCTGTGACTTTTAAATGGGGAATTGATACTATTCATATTGAGAGATATTACTGAGAAGCACTGACTAATTTCTGCCATCAAATTATTTTTCCGTCATCAAATTATTTTTCTTTTCAAATTAGTGTCCTCATTTTCCCTTTTTATTGGTTTTGCTAAGATACTTGGCTTGACAGCTGTGTATCTTTTCGACTTATCAACATTTTGTTTCATTTCTTTTATGATATATTTAAGAATCATTTGTAATGCTAATTCAGTGGACATGAATTTATTGAAGTATTTCCTGTAACGGAAATAAATTAGTTCTCCACCAATGTTAACAGAAAGTATTCAATTTTGTGTTGATTGTGCTGGATACTGCATGACTTTTTTTAATGTATTTTCTTTTTTTTTCTAATCTTTCCTTTTGTGTCAAAAGATACTCAGGGTCTAGATTTATGATTCCTGATAACAAGGGGACAAGAAGACAAGGTAAATCAGGTATTAACAATTTCAGCATCTACTGGGGTGATTTCCAATAAAGTTTTCATTTCCCAAAGTGACAAAAAATTCCAAGTATACTACACTTGCACTAGAAAGATACAACAAATGTAATTTTCATAGTGTATAGAACCATAATATTAGTAAAAAATGAGAAAGGAAATTTTATAAACTACTGTGACAAGGTACATGAGTATCAACTCTGACAAATTGCAATGCACCTGGAAGTTTTAGAGTACAAATGCCATACAAGCATTGTTGAAAGGATTATTTTTTTAGCTTACATTGGATAAAATGTATAAGGGATAATGTAGAAATTGTTTTGTGTTTTAAGAAATGATTGTATAAAAATCTCATATAGTTCTGTGAAAGTTCTGAAATGTAGTTCTGAAAAATGTTATTCAGGAACATTGTTAAGCTTATTGACCAGCAAATGAATGGAATTTTAAAGGTTGAGAACAGCAAATCATTATTCACTGGGTGGGGTTTCTATATGTTATATATCTGGTTATTTGCATTTAAAAGAAATAAGGCGAGGCGGGGAGATGGCTCAATGGAATAAGCGCTTCCCTAGAAAGTGCAAGGGCCAGAGTTCAATCTCCGATTCAGTCAAAATAAATAAATAAATAAATAAATAAATAAATAAATAAATATTAAAAACAAATAAAGGAAATGAGGCTTCCTTCACACCTGCTACTCTACCAATTTCTCTTATAACATTTCAACAATCTTTGTAAAAACAGAAAATTGTCCTGTGAAATTGTTTGCACACATTCTAACTCTTAGCCAGCTAGAGAAATTACCTGCATAATATAAAAAGCCACTTATTGGCATTCCCCATTTTAAAAATTCAAGGGTTAGTGTAACATTAATTGAACAATTTCTATGTGCCTGACCCTGTGTTTTGTGTTTTAGTCTTGAAAATCCCTGAGATTCTATGCTTCTGTGATTTTCCACTATTAATATGCACCTGCTGTTAATGTGTTGAACAGAAGGACAATTCTGTGAAATATTGTTATCTAATTGCTTTTTCTTAAAAATGCTGATAAAATTCACATCTGTCATCTTTCCCATTCAATTCCATTTTCATATTCTTTTCCAAAAAGTAAAAGGCATGGATTATTTCTGCCATAAACTAGTACATCAAAATGGATTGTCTAAAATCCTTTACAAGAGCTTTAATTTCAATGATTGAAAAGTATGAAACTGTGGTCTGGAAAAGGAATTAAATTCCTGTCAACCTAATTTCAATAAAAAATGTTGATATGAATAATGATACCTCTCATTTATCAGGCACCTATTTATATCAGGAAATATACTGAATGCTTGCCATAAGGAAAATTATTTCAACAATGATCTATACTATGTGGACTTTGATTCAGAAACTCTTGGCTGCAAAACTGAACATGTAGTCTAGATATCTTTTTTTTAATCATTAAATGGTCCTGGTAAAACTACAGGACAGCCCCAACGTTTGTTTTTTCCACTATTTTATTGAAAAAAAATAGCAATGAGACAGTTTCAAGCCAAATTAGTAGGACAGTTTCAATAATTAATACAATGTTTATTGTTTTCTTAGGTCTAAAAATCTTTGAAAACTGATCATGCTTCATTTGGTACCAATTGAGTATTTTTATGTAATGAGATATTATGCCTTGAAAAATTAATTTTTTGTAATAGCAAGGCAGTTAGTTTTAATTGTCAATTTGATGTCATAAAGAAGCTATGGAAAAGTGAATGCATCATGAAAGTATTATAATTTTCAGTGGAATTAATGTACTGATATTCATAGCTGAATGTGTTGTTCAGATGTGGTGCACAGGTGGACATGAATCATTGAATGCCTGGCATCCTATGGCATGTTTCTCATTAATTCTGTTCCTCTGTTCTTTTTTCCTAGCCACCATGAGAAGAAAATTATTTCTTTGCCAATTTGATCTATCATGATGGTTCTGTTTTTAATCCCAGCTGACTGAACTAAACTTTCTCACACCATAAACCAAATAAAGTGCTTTACTTTCATTTGTGTTTGTCCTATATTTTTCTAGCAACAGCAAAACAATTACATACAATTGGTACCAGAAAAATAGGCTCCTTACAGTGAATATATATACATATGTGGTCTAGAAACCATTAGAATAAATTTGTGGGAGGATTATGAAAAATTGGTGATGATTCTAGAGAAATCTTATAATGCTGTAAAAAAGACATAGATGACTCTTCCCATAAATGTTAAGAAGAACAGAGTGCTGGTACCAATTTGGAGAAAAAATAACAAGTTCATAAGGATTCTGTTGGGAATGAGAGTTCTGTTGGTAAATAGACTAGAAGATACATATATTACAATGTGGCAAAACTTTTTCTCTACTTTTGCATATGCCCTGAGATTTTACAGAAGGCTGAGTTTAAGTGGTATAGTATATTTGATCTTGTATAGCAAATATTAAAATATCTCAATAATCAGTGTGTGGCATAGTTATTGCAAACAGATTTTGAAAGTATTTAAAGTGTTGAACAAACCAGAATATAAATTTCAAAAATTTTAAAATTTCACTCAGAACAGACATATATAAATTTAAGGGCAAAGTTATATGTTTGTCAGAGAAACTAGTGCCATTAAAATTGTACAAGGTACTTAGAAATAGAAAAAAATATGTCTTGATTGCATTTTGGAGATTAGAAGATTCCCCCTAACCAGTCACAAAAAAACCAAAATTATAAAATTCATTTGAGAACCTCAAGGATCCTTAAAGAAAGGCCTCCAAGGAAATTTCTTCCTCAAGATTAATTTCACAATGGTCAGACAATAAGTGGCTCAGAATCTGCCACAATCATGGTCCAAGGGTAAGACTGGCTAGTGTTCCTGTGAGTGGCAGATATTGTAATTATCCATGCGATACTGATTGTTTGTGAATTGGTTTTTATACATTACAAGATCATACATTCTTCCTCCCAGATTTCAGAGGAAGTTTTCTGAAGAAACACAGAGCCAAGAAGAGTTGGTATTTGAAACTGGAAGGAGAATAAACTAATGGTGGAATGGAGACCTCCAAAATTTGGAGAAGCAAACACCTGGACTGTCTTCCAAGAAAAGGTAAAAGCTATATGGAACTAGACCAAATAAAGACTATATGAACTGCAAATGGAAAAGCTGCAGGAGCAACAAATGAACAGTTGGCACATGTTTGTAATATATGAAGTATACATTAATTATGAGGATTAGGACATATGGCAGTGTCAGGCACCCAAATAGTTTGCAATAGAAGGTTTTGCATCACCAAAAAGTCTTAAGAGCATGACTTGAGGATAGATTCTGCTCTGAAAGGTTGAAACTTCTGTGCGAAAAGCCAGGAGAGACTACTTCAGCTATGCTACCATGAAAGAGCTACAGGACAAGAAGCTAGTGGGGTTCAGAGGGTCTGCTTGGACTCAGCTCAGCTGCAAGGATCCGAACAAGGAGACCAAACCCAAGCCAGGTTCTTGCACTTGAGATTAAGTTCAGTAGATCTAGATCAGGTGAGCTGAGATATTCTTCTGGGTCCAGCTGAGTCCAGACCAAAGCCCAACATATAGGAGCATCCTCACGGCACACAGGTGGCATCAGATAACTGGGGTGAGTTAGTCTGCCTGGAAGACTCCAGATGCATGAAGAGGAAGGGAACAGATGAAACTCAGGGGAACTAATTCAAATGCAAACTAGCAATTTGACATCTGCTTTTTTATACAGCTACAATGTTTGCTTTTATGCTTTAATGTTCAAACTCATTACTTAAAAAAGTTTGTAATTTCTAAATTTTACTAGCTATTATTACAATTGCTAATTGTATCACTATAAACAGTAACACATATCTGTTTAACCAGATGTTTTCCCTTCCTTATTAATATCAGGAGATGGTTGAGTAATAAACTCATCATAACCCTACACTGAGGAGAGATGACATTTCTAAATAGAAATGAATATCTCATTCTCAATCAATAGAGAAGGCAAAATCTTGGGGCACACACAAAACAAAAATTTCTGATGCAGGAGAGATAAGTTAAAAAGCATTCTTTACAGAGAGCTCTGACTGTAATGATACAGGTACCTACAGTCAAACTTTCAGAAAAAGTTATTATAAAACTGAAAATAAAGAGTTCATTATGAAACAAAAATGACAAAGAAGGAGGAAAATTAATTATCAGACCCCAATCCCACCCAGAGCAATCCTAAGAGACATCAGCATAAAAGAAATTGGATATCACATAACTGAAATCTCTAAAATAATAAGTGAAGTAAAGAAACAACTGTAGATGAGTATAGAAGAAACCAGATCACAAATATTCTCACAGGTAAAAAAAAAAAAGGTTAACTACAATGAAAGTATTATTATTTCTAAGAAAGACAGTAATGAAAGAAATAGAGAATAGAAAATTTCTGGAGGGTCAGAAAGATATCTGCTGAGCTATCTCAGCAGACTGAAGTGCCTCCTTAGGCAGATCTCAGCAGCTGGAGTTCCATCCCTGGTGTGCCATGCTGGACCCACAACAGTGGTGTGGTGACACAGAGACTGAGACTGGGCGCTATGGCATGTGCTTGTAATCCTAGGGCTTGGGAGGGTGGAAACAGAAGAATAACTATGAGTACAATCTACATAGTGAAAACCTGTAGACCTTTAGACTCTGTACCAAACACACATTAGAAAAAAGAAAATTGATGGAAAATTTGAATGAGCAATATAGGAAACACATAGAATGCAAGAAACAGATTCAATGTGATATACAAGAAATTAAAAACTCCATTAAAATTTGGAAAAACTGTTTAAATGAAATTAAAGATAAACTTTCAGACCTTAAAGATACCATTGCAGCTACAGAAAAGGTAAGGAAGATCTCTTAAAAACACCAAATATCCAAGAAATGATAATTCAATAGCTACCAGATGATGCAAAGATGAACATAAGACTAATATGGATCATCAGTTAGAAAGAAGGCAGCACAAATGACATAAAAAAGAATACAGGCAGAAATAATACCAGAAAATTTCCCAAACAATCTGACATTTTGAAAACCAAGGCGTATAGAACTCCAAATAATGACTCAAGCAAAACTACATCGAGAGATATAATAATCAAGATCACAGAAATTCAGCACAAGAACAACACACTAAAAGTGGCTAGAGAAAACAAATATGACACATTGAGAGGAAAGTCTATCAGAATAAAAGATCTTACAAATCATCAAGTAAGAAGACCATGGAGTGAAGTACTTCAAGTCATAGAAGAAAATGAATTCCAACCCAGACTGATATACTGTGCAAAACTCGCTTTCAAGTTCAGTGTAGGAGTGAAATACATCCACAACAAAAACAAGTAAAGAAATTCATGATGCGTGAAACAACCCTGTACAGAATACTAAAAGATATTCTAGCAGGAATCAAAATACCCAAATTCCAAGAACAACAGAAAGAACTCACATAACATGAAAAACTATTAAACACAGGAGAAAAGTGAGAAACCAAAAGCAGGAAAATAGCATGAAAAACGTAAGTGCATACCTATCAGTTATAACCACCAATAGAAATGAACTAAAGTCACCAATTAAAAAAACAGACTGGTACAACAAAATGCTATATACAAAAAACACATTTAACCTATAAAGAATTCATAAGCTGAAAGTCAAAGAAGGGAAACAATACTACATGCTCCTGGACATCACAAAAAGCAGGGGTAGTTATTCTTTTCACAGACAATCTGAAGTTCAAACCAAGAGTGATCAAAGGAAGCAAAGAAAGTTACTGTATACTGGTTTAGGGAAAAATTCAAGAGGAAGAGGTAACAGTCATAAATATGCATGCACCAAATATGAGAGCACACAAATATATAAGACAAATTATAGATGGCATGAAAAGTATAATAACTAATATTACAATCTTAACATGGGACCTAACACCCCCTTATCTTAAAAGGATAGGCCAGGCAGACAAAAAGTAACCAAATAGATAGCTGAACTGAATCAAATGTTTGAACAAATGGACTTAGTGGACCCACACGAAGTGTTCCACCAATAAAATTTGAATGCATACTCTTTTCAGCTACACATGGGATGTTCTCTAAAATAGACGGCGTATTACTTCATAGATAAAGCTTAAGTATATGAAAAAAAATTATCCCATACATATTATCTGACCACAGTGCAGTGAAACTACATAATAATGACAAAAGAAACCACTAAATCCCCATAAACATATGGAAATTAAGTAACTCTCTCCTCAACAAACAATGCTTTACAATGAAAGTAAGAAGAAATTAATATATAAAATCCAACAAAAATTCAAATACAATTTACCAGAATTTATGGAATTCAACATATGCAAATCTATGAATATAATACACCACATAAATAGAGCAAAAACAAAAAA
Organism: Ctenomys sociabilis; assembly: GCA_004027165.1. NCBI lineage: Eukaryota > Metazoa > Chordata > Mammalia > Rodentia > Ctenomyidae > Ctenomys > Ctenomys sociabilis. The sequence continues at coordinate 12,434 of PVKA01034660.1, read as the reverse complement.
TCTGTCATCAAAATAGATGCAGATAAGGCTTTTTAAAAAGTCCAAAACTCATTCATGATCAAAGCCCTACAGAACACTGGAATAGATGCTCAATACCTCTACCTGATAAATGCCATTTATGTAATACAAACCAACGACCAATATATTTCTAAATGGAGAAAAACTGAAAGCATTTCCTTTCAAATCAGGTACAAGACAAGGATGTCCTGTATCACCACTCCTATTCAATATGTCACTGGAATCATTACGTAGAGCCATTACATAATAGAGAGAAATAAATGGAATAAGAATAGGTACAAAAAAGAAAATAATCTATCATAATTTGCAGGTGACTCAATACTCTATCAGGAGGACCCAAATAATGAGTTCCTACAATTAATACACAAATTCAGTAACACAACAGGATACAAATTCAATACCTAAAAATCAAGACAATTCCTCTGCACAGATAACACTGTCACTGAGAGAAATTAGAAAAACAATACTCTTCACACTAGCCTCCAAAACCTGAAATTTTTAGGAATTAATCTCAAAGAAGTAAGAGTCTGTACAATGAAAATTAAAATACTCAAAGAAAAGAAATCAAAGAAGGTTTCAAAAAATGAAAAGATATCCCTTGTTCCTGAATAAGAAGAAATAACGTTGTGAAAATTCTCATACTTAAAAATTGCTGGACGGATGTAATTCAGTCCCTATCATAACACCATCATCATACTTCAGAGATCTAGAGAAAACATTCTTAAAATTTATTAGGAACCAGAAAAGGCCTAGAATACCAAAGGCAATCTTGTGCAACAGAGGCAAGGCAAGAGGTATTACAATCCCTAACTTAAAATTATACTACAGAGCTACTGTGATAACATCAGCATGGTAATGTCAACGAAAAAAGAAAAAAAAAATAGACCTGAGGATCAATGGAACAGACTTGAAGATGCAAATACAACTACAAACACATTTAACTATCTTATCTTTGACAAAGGTTACAAACATTTTCCCAGTAAGAAAGGTAGCGTCTGTAACAAATGGTGCTGAAGCAACAGGCTCTCCACATGCAGAAAACTAAAACTAGACCTGAGTATATAACCATGCTCTAATCTAAAGTCAAAATGGATTACAGATACAAACAAAACATGCATATTAAATCTCCTGGAAGAACAAGTAGGTCAAAATCTTGAAGACATAAGAGTAGGCAGACAGTTCATGAAAAAAAAAAAAAAAAAAAAAAACTGCATGGGAAATACCGCAAAGAGTCAACAACTGGGATCTCATCTTATTGAGAAGTTTCTGCATGTCAAGAAAAATCACCAACAGAGTGAAAAGGGAACCCACAAAGTGGGAACAATCAAAATCAACAATCACTCAGACAAAGGACTTCTATCTAAATTCTATTAAAAACACTAGAAAAAGACAAATTGGCCCCCAAAATATAAAGACTCAATCCAAAATGGGCACTTGAGATGCATACATTCTTCTCAGAGGAAAAAAATATAAATGACAAATAAGTATATGAAAAAAATTTCTACAGCACTGGCCATTCGAAAACCATAAATTAAGACAACATTGAGATACCATCTCACCCCAGAAAAAATGGCTATCATAAAGAAATGAACTAATAACAAATACTAGAAAGGCTGTAGGGGGAAAGGAACACTTCTCTACTGCCAGTGGAAATGCAGACTGTGCAATCTCTATGAAAAGTAATGTGGAAACTTGTTTGAAACCTTGGACTAGAAATCCCATTCAATCCAGCTATCCCCCTTCTGGATATTTTTCCAAAAGAACTGAAAGTATCATAACATACTGATATATGTGCACCCATGTTTACAATTTGTGATTGCCAGATCTTGGAAACAACTGAAATGCCCATGACTTGAGGAACAGATGAAAATACTGTGGTATTTCTACAAACTGTGGTATTACTCAGCAATTAAGAAAGATGAACTTGAATCCTTTAGGGCAAGTGGATGCAATCTGAAGCTATACACATAAGTGACAAAAATCAGACCCATATGTGTAAACACTATGTTGTCTCCATAGTGCAAGAACTTGAAAGAATAAATAAAACTTAAAAGCTATAATATATATAGTTAAATGGAAATAAACTTAACTTCAGGTTTAAACATTGATGATGAGAGATAGGTGAAAATATAAGGAATAAAGGAGAAATAAATGTGCAAGTATATACATAGGATAGCTGAGATGATTGTCTTCATAATTTCCATCAATGTTTTTGAAAACACTAATTAGTGTTTGGAATTTTCAACTTTACTAACTCTGTGTGCTGATAGATGCAATATGAGGAACTATATCGAGGATGGAAATATGTAATACAAAACTCATGGTTAAATACCAATCATCTTGGTCTGCTGAATGTGTAGTTTCTAATGTCTCATCAATTATTACACTCTTTAAAATAAATTAAAACAAAAAAGACAAGGAAAAGTAATTACAATTTCTTTTCTTTCTTTCTTTTGTATTTTTGGTAAGAGTCTACAGGGTGTTCAGGGTCTCACTACTAAAGTGGACTCATAGTGATCCGCCTGTTTACAGCTTCACAAGAGCTGGGATTACAGGCACAATTCACCATGCCCAGTCTCATTTGCCTTCTCAGTTTACCCCGGGGGCAGGACTGGCACAGCAGGCCCAGGGATGGAACCACCCAACACCCCCCTCGCCACCCCTGAGCCTGCTTGCAAGCTAATCCTCTGCGCTAGTTGTCTGGCCCAAGATTTCTTGAAAGCAAGCACTAATGTTTAATTATTGCTCCAATATTGAAAAGCTAACTATATCTTTTTGTCTGTGCAACAGATTTGACAATAAAAATAAATAATATAACAACCATTGTTAATTAGCTATTCCTGTTTTGCAAATATATAACATATGTACTCTTGTATGTTACTATGTTTCTTTTTTATATTTGTTTTTGCTTGTTTTACTCTTTGAAATAAAATAAAATATAAAAATAAATAAATAAACTCCAGAAGATACACCCCAATGTGAAGGCAGGGATTTTGCTTTCCATAGAAACAAAGGCGAATATTCTCTTATTTTTGTTTCCTCTTTGTATCATTCACCTGAGAAGCAATTCTCAGGTGGAACTTCTCTCTTCCTTAACTCCCCTCCCACATTCAAAACTAAGCTGATCAAATTTAGTTTGTGGTGCTATAGACATGCCTATGCATGTAGCAACTCAGTATGATTGCTTAAATCTTTTGACAATATATGCAGGGTGTAGCTGGATGAAATAGAATTTCAATTTTCAGTTTTCTGAAGAAAATGCATACTGATTTTTATAGTAATGAAGGCAGATAAAAATCTTGGTGTTCCTTTACTTTTATTTATTTATTTTTTAGTGCACTGGGGATTGAACTCAGGTCCTTGCACTTGCCAGAGAAGTGCTTATTCTACTGAGCCATCTCCCCAGCCCCACTTTACTTTTATTTCCTTAGTAATAAAGTAACATGAACATTTTTATGCCTGTATTATTGATCATTTTTATTTCTTTTCTTTTTTGTATTTAGGACAGGTTGTACAGGGTCTCACTGGGTAGATTGGACTCATAGTGATCCTCCTGTTTACAGCCTGCCAAGTGCTGGAATTACAGGCACACACTACCATGCCCAGTCACAATTACCACCTCATTGTGCCCCAGGGGTGGGACCAGCATGGCAGGCTTGGGGATGGAACCCCTGGCCCCTACGTCTATCTAAGCAAGCTCTTTAATCCCCTGAGCTATTTGTCTAGCCCATTTTTTTACTTCTTTTGTGAAAAAATATGTATTTATATTTCCCATTTTGGATTGGCTGCTTTATTTTTTCAGGTCTAACTATATATTCTAGGTGCTGTTCTTCTGTCTGAGAAGTAGTTAATAAAAGTAAGTATAGATTCTATATGTTGTATCTTCACTTCTTTTTGTTTTTCATTGCTAAGCAGAACCTTTAAGCAGTTTAAAGACTGATAACATGCCACTCATACAATGAGACAAATACAAGCAAAACTTTGGAAATCACATGCCTGAAACTTCTGAAATGATGGTAACTGAAGCAAAGAAACAAGTCCATCAGGCTATAGAAGAAATAAAGTAAAAGATAATAGCTTGGGTCAAAAAAGAAATGAAAATAATTATGAAAGAATTGCTCAGTACAGCTAAAGAAGACATAAAAAATAGAGGAAAATAGAAAAATGAGGGGAACACTGAATGAAGACAGGAAAGAAATTAAATATCTGAAATATATTCCAACACATATCCAAGTAATTAAGAACTGCATTGAAATCTGGTAAAAGTGCTTGAGTGAAACTGAAGATAGACTTTCAGACTTCAACCAATAATGTGTTAATTATAATTATTCAAACACGTGATAATATATCTCCTCTTACAGAGTCCATGTTCTCTCCCTATTTGTTCCTACAGTAAAGAAATATTCAGCAAGCTAGTTGTAAGACAGGAGTGCAGCTAATGAATACAAAAGGAAATTTCTTTTAGTATTAATAAGGAACCAGGAAAGACTATCAGGATTTAGTCAGATTTTCAGCACAAACCAAAAAAAATCACGAACTTGAAGTGAAATATTCAGGTCCTGAAAGAAAATAACTTCCAACCCAGATTGATATACCTTGAAAAACTGTCTATCAAATTCAGTGGCAAGATAAGATCATTCCTAGAGAAAGAACAACTGAAGATATTAATGGCCACCAAAGCAATCACAAAAAGAATACAGACATATTCTAGAAAGAGACAGAAGCGACCACAGCTTCCACAAAAACAGAATGGATCCAATAAACAGTAATGAAAAAGTCAGAAAAAAGTATGGAACCAACAGGAGAAAAATAGCATGACAAAAACAACCCTATGCGCATCAATAATAACCATCAATGGGGCTAGGGAGGTAGCTCAGTAAAATAAGCATTTGCCTGGCAAATACAGTGTCCTGAGTTCAATCTCTGGTACCACCACCACAATAACAATAATAATAATAATAATAATAATAATAATAATAATAATAATAATAATAACTATCATTGTAAACAGCCTCAATTCACCAATTAAAGAAACAGAATAGCAGAGTAAATTAAGAAACAACATCCAACAACATATCGCATAAAAAACACATTTAATTCAAATGGAAATCACAGACTAAAAGTTAAGCAATGTAAATAATTCTCCATGCCACAGGAAATAAGAAAAAAGCAGGGATAACTACAGACAATATCAACTTCAAACCTAAAGTGATTCAAAGAGATAAAGAGCATTACATATTTGTTAAAAGAAAAATGCAAGAGGAAGAGATAACTATTACAAATATATATGCCCCCAATGTAGCAGCACATACCTAAATAACACTAATTTTAATGGACATAAAACATCAAATAACCAATAATACAATTTTAATGGGGCAAAAACATGATACTGTTCACAAAAACATAGACCAAGTAGGAAAAGAATGAGAAAAGAAATAATATAAATAAATCAAACTTGTGAAGTAAACAGCTTGGTAGACCGTTACATTGTTTTACCCAACAACAACAAAAATATGTACTTCTAAGCTACACATGAGACATTCTGTAAAATAGACCACAAACTTACACAATGAGTATTCTTGAGTAAATGCAAAAGAATTGAAATTATCCTGTGCATTCTATGTGACCACAGTGCAATGAAACTGGAAATTACTAACAAAGTAAACTACAAAAGCAACACAAACACATGGAAAATAATAACAACTTAAACAACCAGTGAGTCACAGATAAAATTAAAGAAAAAATTTAAAATATTTACAATCAATCTAAAATTCAGGAACATCATATAGAAAACTTTGGGTTATAATGAAAGTTATTTTAAGAGGAAAATGTATCTGGTAAATTCACACATTAGGAAAACAGAACAAGCCCAAATAAACAATCTTATACTACATGTCAAACCCCTAGGAAAAGGTCGAGCAAGTCAAGCACAAAGCAAAAGAATCAGAAAATTATAATGTTTAGAGCACATTTTAATGCAATGGAGATGAAGAAAACAATACAAAAATAAATACAATACAAAGATTAAGTAAAACAAAGTGCTGGTACTTTGAAAGAATACATAAAATTAATAGTCCCCTAGCCATTTTAATGAAGAAAGGAAAGAAAGAACCCAAATTCATGCAATAAGGAATGAAAAGGATGAAATCACTATAGGTTTTAGTGAAATTCAGAAGATCATCAGTATCTACTTGTATAATATCTACTCTCACATGCTGGAAAACACACAGGCAATGGACAATTTCCTAGAGACATATGAAATGCCAAAGCTGAATCAAGAAGATTTACAAACTCTGCATAACCTAATAATAAGAAATGAAATTGAAAATGAAACAAAAAACATCCTATCAACAATAAAAGCCCAGTTCCTGAGGGAATCACAGCAGAATTCTAAAGAAATTTAGAAAAAACTTAATGATAACTTTAATCAAACACTTCAATGAAAATGAAAAGGAAACAATTCTCCCAAATTCATTGCTCTCTGGAAGCATTACCCTGATTGCAAAATCAGAGAAAGATTCAACTAAATCAGAGAAATACAGACCAATCTCTCTAACGAATATAGATGCAAAAATCTGCAATAAAATACTAGCAACAAGAATGCAGCAAATCATCATGAAAATTATGTATCATAACTAATTCAGAGTCATTCCAAGAATGCATGGATGGTTCAACATACACAAATTCATATTTTCAATACAGCACAACAATAGAGCCAATAAAAAAAAAACATGATGTTCTTAATAGATGCAAGAAAAGGTTTGACAAAGTCAAAGATTATTCATGTTTCAAAAAAAAAGAAAAAACAAAACAAAACAAAAACTCCAGAAAAATCAATAGAAGGCCTATATCTCCACTTGATAAAAAGCCAACTATGAGAAACTAACAGCCAACATCACACTTAGTGGGAAAGAACTGAAAGTCTTCTCTTTAATTTCAGGAGCAAAACAAAGATGGCCACTGTCTCCACTCTTTTTTCCAGAAATAGTTCTGGAAAAATTAGTCAGAGCAATTAGATAAGAGAGAGAAATAACTGCAATAAGGACTGGAAAAAAAGAATTGAAATAATACTTACTTTCAGGTAACATGGCACTCTCTACATAGATTGCCCCAGAAAGCCCAGCAAGAGACTTTTAGATTTAATAACCAAATTCAGTAATGTGGCAAGACATAAAATCAATATCAAAAAAAAATCATTAGCATGTACTTACATGAAGAATGCATTTAAGAGAAATGAGAACCACACATTTCACAATAACATCCACAACAATGAAATACTTAGGAATGAATCCCACAAAGAATGTAAACAATTTATGCAGTGAATATTATGATAATCTGAGAAAAGAGATTGAAGCGGATTTAACAAATTTGAAAGATATTACATTCTCCTGGATAGGAAGAAGCAACTTTGTTAAAATGGCCATACTCCCATAATTGTTATACAGATGGGATACAATACTTAGTAAAATGCCATTAGTATACTTCTCAGAGCTTGAGTAAACTTTCCTCATATTCATTTGAAAACAGAAATATAAAAATAAATGCTGGGATACAAAGGAAATTCATGAGGTATCACCATTCCTGACCTGAAATTATACTATCAAGCTACTGTAATAAAATTAACATGGTGCTGGCATAGAGGCAGACCTGAGAATAAATAGAATAGATTAGAAGTTGCAGACACAACTGTAAACCTACTAAGCCACATTATGTTTGATAAAGGGGCCAAATATGTTCACTGGAAAAAACACAGCCCCTTTAACAAATGGCACTAGAAAAACTGGCTTTCAGTTTGCCAAAGGCAAAAATTAGGCACACATCTGTCACCATGCACTGTACTACCATTAAAATGAATTAAAGATGTAAACATGAAACAGAAACACTAAACGTTGTGGAGGAAAGTATAGGTAGAAATCTTAAAGACATAGGGTTAGGTAGAGAACTAATGAACAAAAACTAAACTGCATAGGGAATGCTTCAAAGAATCAACAACTTGGATGTCAGCTTTTGAAAAGTTTCTGTACTTCAAAGAAATTTCAGAGTATAAAAAGAAAACCAAAAACTGGGAAAACTTTATAGCTGACTGTCCCTCTGACAAAGTCCCTGTATCTAGATCATATAAAGAATTACTAAAGTCAGGTCTGAGATGAATATAAAATTATCAAACTTTTTAAAAATTTTATTGAGAAAGTAATAGCAACGAGACAGTTTCAAAACAGGTTAGGAAGAGAGTTATGATAATTAATATAGTTGTCTTTGTAATAGTTATTCATGGTACTAGATGCAGATATGGTATCTTGTCTAAACACTATTAGCACGAATTTTTCTTTTCATTGAGTTAAGAGAAAGTAGCTTTATATCTATTCTAATATAGATAGATAGATAGATGATAGATAGATAGATAGATAGATAGATAGATAGATAGATAGATAGATAGATAGATAGATACGGTCCTTCATTTATTCTTGTTGCCAATTTTTACATTATTATTTTTCATAATTTTATTGAGAAACAAATAACAATGAGAAATTTTCAAATCAAATTTGGACAGTTCCCACAAGTAATACATTGTATATGTTTTCTTAGCTGTTAATTGTTGTACAGGATGCAGACATGATACTCTACTTACAAACACTATTAGAAAAGATCCCTCTATTCATTGAGTTAAGACAATGTAGCTGTATATCTATCTTAACCATTCTGAAAACACAGATAAAAAAAAAAAAGGTCATTCATTTGTATCCGCTTTTTTTTTTTTGTTTAGTTTCGTCAATTAAATATTGTAGGTGTGTGCGTTCAACAAAATATTCTCAAATAGTCCAGTAGTCCATAATAGTATTGGGTTTTCCATACATTTGGCAATGTCAGAATCTGTTGACTTTATAGCTCAGCATAATAATATGGTTTTACTTCTTATATTTCAGTTTAATGCTTTTCTGCTGGAAAAAATCCAACAAGAAATATAGCTTTTTCATATGCTTACGTTCAGTTAAATCCCCTCAGAATTTATCCTTAGACACTGTATGGCAGTTTGTAGATCCTTTGTGTCAGCCCTGTAGATGAGTCATGGTCAATGCTTGACAGACTTGCTTTCTGTGAAAGCCTGAGAGAAGGTTTTCTCTCCAAGTGACTCTCTTTAGGCACACTCTACATCCTCAAGCATTTTCCTCATTGGCCCCATAATCTTGATCAGAAAATTTTGGAAACCACTGAGTTACATGATGTTGCAGTACAGGTCCTGAGTCTTAATCAAGCTTGACAGGCTACAGACAAAATGTTGGCCCTCTTTTTCTCTAATTTTAGGTCTGAAAACTTAGGTTGTTTACCATCCAGAAGAGAAGCTTATTGTTATTAATGTCCATCCTAGGCTGTTGTGCTTAACCTCTCTATCTCTCTGAATATCAAATATCTTAGGCTTAACATGGAACAGGTATTTTTCATCAAGTACTGATATGTTAAATGTTAAGTCACTACAAAATATAATGTAAAAATTTAAAATTTATAATATATTCTAAAAATAAGAATAATCAATTATATATGTTCACACAAAGGTTTAGACATCTAACCATATACAGCATTATAGCAGGATGGTTGCACATCACTCCTTTTCCTCTCTCCTTCCATCATTCACCACCCTCCTCCTTTTTACACAAACATGTACCCAAGAGACAGCTCGGCTACAACCGGCATGTGCTAACAAACAGCACATATTCTGAAGACCAGAATGGCAGGCACTCCCAGCCTGAACCTACTAGTACAAGTTGTCATCTTCAGTACAGTTGCTTAGTTCACACGTATCAGCATATATAGTCAGGGTGAGAACCCTTTCAATTAACTGGGTGCTTTAAAAATCTTCTGAAGATTCTAAGGATCATTGCCTTACCCAACTTGTACATATAAATGTATGGCTTTGCCTCTGTTGTGTTTCCTAGCTCTTCTCCTTGCTCTCTCTTCCTTGTTTAGTCTTCAAGTTCTTCCTTTCCTTTTAAGTGTGTTATACTTTTCTATTTGTAATTCTTCTTTGAGTTATTATACTTAGAAATATTTACACATGTGTGTGTGTGGTTTATTTCACTTATGAGCATACATTCAAGTGGGATCCACTTAGACATGAAGGCTTTGAGATTATCATTCTTTATAGCTCAGCAATACTCCGTTGCATAGAAATACCACATCTTTTTCACCCATTCCTCAGGTGATGGACATCTTGGTTGTTTCTAAGGTTTGGCTATCACAAATTGTGCTGCTATAAACATAGGTACACATATATCAATGTGATATGATGTTTTACGTTCCTCTGGGAAAATACCCTGTAGTGGGATAGCTGGCTTGAATGAGGTTCCCAGTCCTATTTTCTTAAAGAGTCACTAAACTGATCTCCACAATGGTTGAACCAGTCTACATTCCCACCAGCAGTGAAGTGGTCCCTTTTCCCCGCATCCTCTCCAACATTTGTTGTTGCATGATTTGTTCATAATGTTTTTACTTTTCAACAAATTTATTGAAGAACAAATAGCAATGAGAAAGTTTCAAACGAAGTTACTAGAACAGATTCAATAATTAATACAGTGCATATTGTTTTTGTAGTGATTTCTTGTTGTACAAGTTGCATGCATGATATTCTATTCACAAACACTATCAGAGCAGGTACCTCTATTCAATGAATTAAGAGAATGTAGCTGCGTATCTATCTTTACTAAGCTGAATTATAGTGCAAATTCAATAATTAATACTTTTTCTTTGTTATCTTCCTAGGGGTTATCCAAAGTATAAGAATCATACAGGATATTCTGTCGAAACATTATTAGTGCAAATCTTTCTTCCCATAGAATTACACAAAAGTACTGCATATTTGATCTAACTGTACTGTTTATAAAAACACAGAGTGGTATTTCCTTTGTACCTCTTTTTTTGTTTAGTCATATCAGATATGGGTATTCTATTGTCATTCAATTATTATAGTTGCTTGAATTCAGCAAAACAATCTGATACAGTCCAGCAGTCCACAATAGTAGTAGGTTATCCGAAGATATTCTTCCCTAGAGCCATTACAGCTCAGCATATTATTATGGATTTACTTTATATACCTCATTTTTATACCTTTCTGCTGGATAAGATAAAGCAGGACCTATATAACGATATATTTTAAGTTTTGAATCTGATGAGGTCAGTCAAGTCCCCTCAGGGTTTATCCTGTAACACCTCTCTCTGTAGATCCTTTGTCAGTGTCAGTCATGTGGATGAAACATGGCCATTGCTTGACCAGCTTTCTCTCTGTGAAACCCTGAGAGACAGTTTTCTCTTCATGAGACACTCCTTAGGCACACGATAAATCATCGATCACATTGAACCTGTACTTTGACATCCTGTAATTCAGTGGTGTCCAAGTTTTCTCATCAAAGAGATTATGGGGCCACAGAAGAAACTGAAAGATAATATATAGTATGTGTAAGGGGAGTCATCTGGAGAGATAAAAATTTCTCTCAGGATTTCACAGACACAAAAAGTTTCAATCAATGGCTGTGACTCATCAAGATGGCAAAAATCTACAAAATGAGTGCTGTACTGCATATTTATCCTAACTACTATTTGTACAAACACATCATGGTTCTTCTTTTGCATCCCCCTTTTTTTGCCTAGACCTGTAAAAGATGGGCACTCCACTGTCATTAAACCATTATAGGCACGTGAACTCGGCTACACAATCACACACAGTCCAGCATTCCACAATAATACTGAGTTATCTGAAGAACTTGTTAACTAGAGTACTTTACAGCTCAACTTATTATTATGGCCTCACTTTATAAACCTCATTTTTATACTTTTCTGCCAGAAGGTCAAGACCAAGATAAAGAAAGATCTACATAACAAATATGTAGCATTTGTATCTGATGAGGTCAGTTAAGTCCCCTCAGGGTTTATTTTGTAATTCTGTACCTCACTCTGTAGATCGTTTGTCAGTGTCAGCCATGTGGATGAGTCACAGCCACTGCTTGACCAGTTTGCTCTCTGTGAGAGCCTGAGAGAAAGTTTTCTCTCCATGTGGCTATCCCCAGTCACACTATGGATCATCTATCGCCTTCATCTGTGGCTCCATAATCTCATTCATCAGAAAATTTGGGGTGCAACTGAAATCCATGATGTTATAGTACAGGTTTTCTTATGCCCTGAATTTTCACTGACCTTGAAAGACTAGGGCAAAAATGTCGGATGACCTTGTAGTACTTCTATTTCTCTAGTTTTTGATCTGTGAAATTAGCTTGTTAACCATCTAAAAGAAAAGCTGATTAGTACCCTGCAGCATATGCGGTTCAGTTTGCCCTAATTATCTGACTAAATGTTTTTTAGTTGTTCTTCTTGTACATTTGTGCTTGTTTGTCTTCTTTTCACTTTTTTTTTTTTTTTTTTTTTTTTTT